>PVJO010022459.1:0-28019 GCA_004026905.1 Hystrix cristata | reverse complement strand
GAATTGTGCTCCTCCCATTCACATGCTGAAGCCGTAACCCCCAGCATCTCAGAATGTGACTATATTCGGAGAGAGGGCCTTGAAAAAGATAACATAAAATAGAATCATAAATGTGGGACATTTTCCAATATGACTGGTATTTTCATAAGAGATTAAAACAAAAAGGACGACCATGTAAGAACACAACAAGAAAGTGGCTGCCTGCAAGACAAGGAGAGACGCCTTAGCAAAATCAAGCCTGTTGACACCTTCAGTTTAAACTTCCAGTCTTAGAAATGAATTTTGTTGTTTAAGCCACATAGTGATTTGTGTTTCATTTTGAGAACTGTAGCACACTGATACAGTCTCCTTTAATCTAAAATTTTGTCATCTTTTTTTGTTTTTCATGACACCATTTGTGAAGAATACAGGTCAGTTGTTTCACAGAATGTTCAATTTGGATTTGTCTGATTGTTTCTCATAATTAAATTCCAGCCATGCTTTTTTGGCACAGTCCGATATTACACCTTCAAAGCATCACTGCATGTGTGTCTTAGTTACTTTTCTTGTTGCTGAGACATGACAGCCAACATGCACAACTTAAAGGAGGAGAAGTTTATTTTGGCTCACATGTTCAGTCTATGATCAACTGTCTCTGGGGCAGAAATGGCCTGGCAGAAGAGAAGGGTCTGCCAAAGGAAAGCTCCTCACATCATGACAGCCAGGAAACAAAGAGAAAAGCTAGAAGCTGGAGAGGGAAGAAGGAGACCTCACACTCAGAGTTCAACTGCCTCATATACTCTTCTAGGTCATGTCCTGTGCGCAGCTATACCACCCCTGTAATCTGATCACCTTCCAAATACGTGAGGATTTGGGGGCCATTTAAATCTAACATTCTTCCCCTATCTCCCAGAAGACTTATGTACATCTCTTTATGCAAAATGCACTTAGTCCATCTATAAGAGTCACCAGAGTTTTAACAGCTCCAGCATTGCTGAAAGGTCCAAGTTCAAAGTCTCCTCTGAGACCCAAGGCAAACTCTTAACTGTGAGCCCCTATAAAAATCAAAAAGAAAGTTAAACACTGGTGACATACAATGGCTCGGGGTAAACACTCTCATTTCAAAAGGGAGGAGTAAGGAGATAGAAGAGAATGGGACCAAAGCAAAATAGAAACTCAGCAGGGAAAACATTAAATCCTATAGCTCTATGTCCAGAAATTGGGACAGGTTATGGAGAGGTGTGAACTCCAAATGGCTGAGGCAGTTGTGTCCCTATGCACTGCCAGTTGCCGCCCTCGCAGCCTTTCTCTTGGGGTGGCTTTGCTCACTGCCTGTGACTTTCTTCCATCCGTCCACATGCCTGGCTTCTCCAACTTCCTGGGGTCTGCCCTGCACTTTTGGCTCCAGTCTCACTGCTTCATGCACTCCCCTTTCAGGAGCACACTACCTTGCTTCTCAAGCCTTCTTCTGAAATCTGGCTAAAAGCCACCATGACCCAGTAACTTTTGCATTCTGCCTGACTGTAAAACCAGCACCATGTGGATGACACCAAAGTCAGACATCAGCTCAAGCAGCAGCCAGACCCACTGCATCATTGCTGCAGAGTCTCTGAGTCCCTGGGTGGCTGAGCACTGCAAACTGAAACCTGGGAAATCAATACCTTAAGTGAACTTTATGAAGCAAGGTGCTCTGTAATTCTCTTCTCAACTGAAAGCTTTACAGCTTGGCATCCTTAAACTATTGTTGATGGGTGGAGTCTTTAAGGTTTCTAAAATGTGCTCAAGTCATCTTTCCTGTTGTCCTGATACAAAGTACTTGGCTTCTTTTTAATACTAATCTTTTCAGCAGCCAAGCTGCCCTGGAACAAGATTATACAGGCCCCAACTTTACAGGCTTCAGTTTTACAGGCCCCCAACTTTACGGGCTTTCTTTCTGGCCACCAGCAAAATTTTTCAAATTACCCTACTCTCCTTTTTTGATCCTGCTTCTCACAGTAGGTATATCTAAAAGCTGCCAGCAGTATCCATGCCACAATCTCAACATTGGACTGCCTTGAAACTTCCTCTTCCAGATTAATTAGTCTACCACCACTATTATTGAGATTACTCAGTATCCCACAAAGTCTCAGGACATGAACAAACTGTAGACAAGTTTTTTACATAATACGCAGAATAGAGCATAATACACATGTCATCAAATCCAACTTCCAATGGAGTCTTTGTTCCCAACTGAAACCTCCTGAGCTTGGCCTTTACCGTTACAGTCTGTATTTCCATCAGCATTGTTGTCTTCTGAGCTCTGACAAGAATCTCTCATCAAACTCAGGTTATAACATTCTAGGGTTTCTTCAGCCAGGATCTCCAAACGTTTTCAAACTCTTCCCAAAAATAGATCCAAAGGCTTCTAAACCATATGGTCAAGTATAGTTATAGCAACAACCCCCTTCTCTGGTAGCAAAATCTGTATTAGTTAGGGTGCATGAGAGGAACAGATTCAATATAAAACATATGTATAATTATACAAGGATTTATCAGGTATGCTTACAAAATCAGAAGCAGAAGAGTCCTAGGGCTGTCTGCCAGATCACAGATGGAAGAATCCAAAATGGCCATCTGTACACTGGAGAACCAGAAGATCTAGTAGCAGACAAAGGTCAAAGGCCTGGAAGCCCACTGCTGAGTCACTGATGTGAATCTGTCAGAAAGCTAGAGCCTGCGATGGAAGGCTGAAAGTCGGCACTGGCAGTAAAAAGAAGAGGAGCCAGAGAAGGAGATATACCCTCCCAGGTCACACCTGTGCTGACCCACTTCTCCCCAGGTCCCACCCCCTAACAACAGGTCAGCTATCATGCCCACGTTATCCAAATACATAAGAGACTTTCCGATCCAAACCATAACAATATGTAACACCAATTTGTATCACCAGTGATCTTTAAAAGCATTTGTGCTTGGTACTCTGAACCACCATGTAGAAGCATGACTATTCTGAGGCTTCTGAGCTGTAGAGAGCCCAAACTAGCTATGTGGTGAAGTCATGTGGGGAAAAAAGGAGATGCTCAGCTACCTCCCAACTACCCCTGTTCCAGCCTCTCAAGGTCATGCCATTTGAGACTACAGACACCACAGAACAAAAAAGGGAATGCCCTAGTATGCCATACCTAATTCCTGCCCCTCAGAGTCAAGAGATACAAGAATCATAAATTGTTTTAAGTTAGGTAGGTCATTTTGAGCACAGCAACAGTTCATTAGAACACACTACATATTAAATGACATTGCACCAATGTTAAATTTCTTCAATTTGATCATCATATTGTAGTTATATAAGAAAATGATTTTGTTTTCAATAGTTATTCATTGAAGAAGTATCTCAATGTCTGCAATTTACTCTCAAACGGTTCAGTTAATATGAGAGAGAGCACGAACGTAGCAAAATATTAACAATTGGTAAATCTAGATAAAGGGTGTACAGGTATTCATTGAGTAATGTTTTCAACTTACCTAAGGCTTGAAATTTTTCAAAATAAAGATTGAAATAAAAGAGAGAGAGGGTTGGGGATTTAGTTCAGTGGTTAATGTGCTTGCCTAGCAAGTGCAAGGCCCTGAGTTCAATCCCTGGCACCAAAAAAAAAAAAAAAAAGAGAGAGAGAGAGAGGATCAAATCTCAAAGATGAAAAACAATGGCTATTCTTCCTCTTCTGGTTATGATGAATGAATATGGACCAGATTTACCATCACACCTAAGGCAACTTTAAAGAAAGTGTGAATTCACAAAATGTGAATTAGTTTCCAAGACATTTAATATCAGGCAACAAAGGGCAGTGGTCCGTAAGAGCCAGGAAACAAGGTGAATACTATAATTGCCCCAGTTTACCACCTCAAGGGAACTTCCAAACCTTAGCACAGCAAGCGAAAATTGGCAGAGTCTCTGAGGAGATAGGCCTAGAGTCCAAGAGACCAAGTCAACTATAGTCCATGAAACAGAATATGGAAGAGAAGACAGATGTACACACAGAATCCCGAGGAGCTGTAGAGAGTCTCCCTCAGGTGTTCATGTTATTGCATGTTTGTAAAAAAATCTACCCCAGAGTGAGGCATAGCGGGGGTGAGGGGAAATCTATAGATAAGAGGGAATAGCTCTTGTTCCCTGCCCGCAAGCATCAACAAGACTAGAAAAACTCAGAAATCACAAGGCATTGGGTGGAGTACTCAGAAACTCTTGCCTCATAGTGGAGAAGAATTATCCTACACTGAGCTGCTCCAGACCTGCCTAATTTTTTATAAACATAAGATCTAAAAGGACCAAATCATATCCAGGACACCTAAGTATCTCCCAGAACAAAGTTCAAGAAGATTTATAAAAATGCAAAAAAAAAAATCCAGCACCCAACAAGGTAAAATTCACAATGTTTGACATCCAAACAAAGATTACTAGGTGTGCAAAGAGGCAGAAAACATAACCAATGATGAGGTTAATAATTGATTGAAAGCAACCCAGAACTGACCTAGATGTCAGAATTACAGAGAAGGATTTTAAGACAGTTGCAATTGTATCCTATATATTCAACAAAGTAGAACATATAATCCCAGCACTTTGGTAGGCTGAGGCAGGAGGATTACAAGTTCAAGCTCAACCTGGGTGACTTAGTGAGACTCTGTCTCAAAAGAAAAAAGGAAAAAGGTGCTGGGATGTAGTTCAGTGCAAAGGCCCTGGGCTCATAGTATTGCACAAACAAAAAGGAGGAAAAGGAGTTAGAGACATAGAAAGTATAAAGAAAGACCCCAATTGAAATCATAACGATGGAAAATAAGATGCATAATGTTACAGTTTAGATATAGAATAACCCCAAAACCTCATGTGTTTGGAAAGCAGTTTGGATTATGGGGCTGTAAAGCTGGCTTGCCGTTGGGAGGCAGGGTCTGGTCAGAGCAGCTGGGTCACTGGAAGCATGGCCAAGAAGAGTTTATCTCCCTCCCCAGCTCTTTCCCAACTCCACAAACACAAAGCAAGCCCAGAGAAGACTGGTAGCCCCAGTGATAAACAATGAACTGGTGGTACTAGCTCCAGGAGAAGCTCATGATGATTGTATGCTGCAAATGCAGTAGAGTTTTATTCTGAAAGTAACTCCTTCCCTCTGCATGGTAGGAAGGCTTTGGAAAGAAATCCACTACAGCGTCCTCCTTATGTATGTACGTATATATGTATTTTAGTGCTGGGAATCGAACTCAGGACCTTGTGCTTGCTTGGGAAGCTCTCTACCACTTGAGCTAAATCCCCAACCCCACCCTCTATATTTAAAAGTGGTATAATCAGGAGCAATTTTGAGAATGGGCTTAATGTTTAAGACTAAGCAGCTACTCCGTGGAACTGTAAATTACAGAACAACCACAATTCAGGGCCTTTGGGTCATCCTACTGCAATGATTGGGTGCAGGCGGTCTTAGCAGACAGTCACAAAGAGGCTGGATACTAGTCATGGACCCACTGAGAAGTCAAAGCAGAGGTGAGCTCAGGCTGTGGGGGCTATAGTGTCCTAGTCTGAGAGTGCTGGGATCGAGTCCAGTGAACTGCTTGGTTCAGCTTACTATCTCCTTCAAGCAGAACTCAGTAGTCTGTTTTAATTCCCCACTCACCAATACGATCAGTGATATGCCTCTACTTGGACATTTGGTAGGTCCTGGAGTGTATGGACAGAGAGACCTTTAGGGCAGTGGGACACCTCACAAGCAGGCAACAAGCTAGTCAGGGTTGGCAGTGGCTTGGGGTACATAGAAGGGCAGAGACAAACATTAAAAACCTTTGGAATGAATACATCTCTCCGGCAGACAACACAGCAAGAGAGACAGGGCAGAAATCAGCATTCACACAGCAAAAGCTGGGTGTGGTCACACGCTAGGCTGACACACTATCGCTCCCCCATATCTTGTGGATTCCAGTCCTATAGGTCCTAGAAAGAAACTACTCACCAAAACACCTCAGTAACATGGATATTTTGCACTCATTTCTCCTTTCCTTTGTTTGATTTTGGGTTATGTTTGTTTGTTTGGCACCTTCGTTTCTTTTTTATTCTGTTTTTCTTCTTATTATTATTTTTTTTCTGTTGCTTTTACCTACTTCTATTTACTTTTTAAAAATTCTTTAATTGGACTTTTTATCTTACTTACGTCTCCTTATTTTTTTGTTCTTTCCCAAATTTTGCTTCTTCCATTTTTCATTCTCCCACCCCTAAACTTTCATTATTATTATTACTATTTACATTTGTTAATTTTTAGGTTTTTAGCTTACTCTGCCATTACTGCTGATTTCTGTTAGGAATGGTAGTATATTTGGTCCAGTTACTGGGACTTTGCTGTATGTCAATATCTCATTTGTCATTGTGTCTATATTATTACTGCTTTCTTTTCTATTATTTTCTATTATTCTATTTCTTTCCTGATATAATTGTTGCTTTTAATTGGTTTTTACTGTTTGTCCATAACTAGTTTGTCTTTGTGTCATGAACATCACTGCAGAACATTTTCTCCTCTCTGAATGGTGCTGGCAATCAAGGCATCAAAAAGTGCTGGACACTAAGAAAATCCTCAAATAAAAATGGAAGCAATATCCACCTGAATAAGTGATAATTCTCAATATAGAAGCACAAAAAGTATGAAAAACAAGGCAATATGGCACCTCTCAGTGTCCATAATTTGTTAATAATTGAACACAAAGATATCAAAGATGACCAAATGCCAGATAAAGAATTCAAAGCTGATTTATAAAATGATTAATGACTTCAAAGAGGATGCAAATAAACAGGTGGATTAATTAAGAAAGGTAATTCAGGATATAAAGGAGCAATTCTACAAAGAGAGAGTCTGGAGATGAACCAGAGGGAAATCCTGCAAATGAAAAGCACAGCATGTCAAATAACCTCAGTGGAAAGCTAGGCCAATAGTAGCATACCAAAGAGAACGTTTCATGGTTTGAAGATAAGGTTGAGGAATTAGTACATGCAGACACTAATAAAGGAAAAAATTAGAAATTAGGAACAAAACATCTAAGTACTTTGGGAAATAGTTAAAAGATAAAATTTATGAACTTCTGGTGTATAAGAGAGTGCCAAGGCACACCCTAGGGACATAAAAAATCCATTTAATGAAATAACAGAAAACTTCTCAAATCTCAAAAAAGATATAGATGCTCAAGTACAGGAGGCATTTAGAACTCCAAACAAGCATGACCAGAAAAGAACTTCCACATATAATATAGCAAGAGTACAAAGCAAGAATATAGAAAGCTGAAAGGGAGAAATGCCAAGTCATGTATAGACAAAAACTTATCAGATAACTTCAGACTTCTCTGCAGAAACCCTAAAGACCAGGAACTTATGGAATAACATATTTCAAGCCCTGAAAGAAAATAGCTGCCAACCTCGGTTACTATATCTAGCAAAGCTATCCTTCAAAACTGAAGGAGAAATAAAACTCTCTGAGATAATCATGCACTAAAGAAAGTCATGGGACCACTAGCCAAGACTGTAGAAGATATTTAAAGAATTGCCAGATACTAGTCATAAACAATTGGAAATTAAATTTTTAAATGCCACTTATAATAGCAAGAAATCAGTAAGAAAGATCAGTAAACCAATAAAAAAAAATGGGCAAAACATGAAAGGATAATCACAGATGAGGAAATGTAGAAACATCTTTATTTTTTGAAAATGTGCTCATTCTCACTAACTAAAATAAATTCAAATGCCATTTAAAACTACTGATTCACTGAGAAAATCAGTGGCATAGATATTTAAAAACTGTATTGACATGAGTGTTGGATAACAGATAATCTTTTATGTAGCTAATAAGAGTGTGAATTACCTTCCACTGAGAGCAGTTTGTCAATATTATCACACTTTAAAAGGATACACACTGCCTCTGACCGAACAGTTCTTCCATAGATATTCATTCTACAGATGTTCAAGCATATGTGCCTACAAGGATATTCAGTAAAGCACCAATTTGTTTTAACAAAATCAGAACCTAACTGCCATCAATAGAACCCGTTAAATAAATTATGGCCCATCTCCATAGTGGAACGATGCCATTAAAAAGGAAGAAAGCAACAATATAGGGATGTATATAGTCATAGATACGGAAGGATTGCAGCTATGGTCTGGCTATCGTTTGGGCACATCCCACAAGGGTTCATGAGTTGCAAGCTTGGTCCTGAATTCAGTGTGGCGATGTTGGAAGGTAGTGGAGTATGTAAGAGGGGGAGCCTAGTGCAATGTAATTAGTTCACTGGGAGTACTTCCATTGGAAAAGATTAATGTAATTCTCATGGGTTTCCTGTTAGTTCCCATGAGAGATGGTTGTTATAAGAAAGCAATACTGGCCCCTCCCTGTTCTCTGGCTTCTGGTGTCATCACGCAATCTCTCCCACTTGCACACGCTCCCATCCTGATGCTGCTAACCACATGGTGATCTGGGCGAAGGAGCCCTCACAAGGACATGAATCACGGGGTCGCCTGACCTTACACTTTCAGTCTCTAAATCTGTGACCTAAACAAAGCTCTTCTCTTTATAGAAAAGCATGCAGTGTCAGGTATTTGTTATAGTAATAGAAAATGGACTAACATAATCTCCAAGATGTACAGTATTGCTAATTAAAACATGAACAACAAAAAGGAAGGGTTTACACATTGTACTACCATTTGTGTGGAGAAAGAAGAACATACGTACAAGTATCATTAGAAGCATATGACTTGTAAATGCATAAAATATCTCTAAAAAGACAGCCACTAGTAAGAGTAGGTGCGTCTTGAAAGAAGACCTAGAGAACTAAGAGACAAGCGTGAAAAGGAAAGTTTTTGCCTTATAACTATTAGTTTCTTTTAAATCACGTGATATGTAAATTTATGACTTTTTCACAGACAAGCAAAATTTAAAACTAGTATAATTAAGATGGGACGTTCTTAGTAATATAGTGAGAAAGGTCAGGTCAATAAAAAATAAAACTGCAATTAAATAAGTACAATTGTAAATAAATAAATTGAGAATTAAACAATCTTTAAAGGAAAGAGTAACATGAAATACGAAGCAATGTATAATGTTACATGATTTGAACAAGTTATATAGCATAAGAAAGGTTAACCCACTTGACCTGGGTGCTTATTTCATTCTTCTTCATATAGTCCAGGTTCAGAGACATTGGATTAGTTTCTTATCTTCTGAGCCAAATGTCCTATATTCTGCAGCAAATAATATTTGCATAAGCATAAAATGTGTCTTAAACTAATTCATTGATTTCAATTGCTAGAATCAACCAATAGATACAATGCATAAAATTAAAAGTACTTACAGAACAAAATGCAAATGCTACACATCTTGACATAAAGGTAGAAAAAAGACAAACTGGGAGATGAATAAGGAGATTGGGGTGGAGAAAGCAGGCAGCAGAGAGAAAGAATAGCTTGGGCGTGCGGTTTTCTTTTGCTGCCTCGTAGGGATTAAGGCTTACTGTCTGCTCTGGTTTTCATCCCCAACAAAACCCATGTTTAGTCTCAATCCTCAAGGGAGCAGGTCCTCCATGCAGCATTGGTTTCCGGTGCTGGTAGGTGATAGGGCCAGGTGGGAAGTGTTTAGGTCATGAGATTAGAGCCCTAAGGAATAAATTAATGCAGCAAATTCTCATTTTCACAGGTCTGATAAATTCTCATGGGACTGAATTAGTTACTGGGAGAGCAAGCAGTTATAAAGGGACGTTGTCCCCTATGTTTTACTTCTTTTCCACATGCTCACTTGTCTCTTCTGTTTTCCACCATGAGTTGAAGCAGCCTGAGGCCCTCACTCAATGTGGCTGCCTGATCTTGGACTTCCCAGTCTCCAGACCCATGAGCCACAATAAACCTCTTTTCTTTGTAGCTAGTCTCAGACATTCTGTTATAGTAACAGCAAACCAAGTAAGACAATGCCTGTATTGACAGAACAAGAATTCAGTTTAAACGTAGTATTAAAATTCAGAATAATAGCCAAAAGAAGAGTAGAAAATAATATAACTAACAAACCACATGCAGGGGAAAGGAAATGGAGGAGTAGTGTTAGTGAGCTATATTTCTCATTATTTCTCATCATTCATAACAGACACTAAACAAGAAGATAAATCAGAAAAAACTATATGCATAGATGTACAAGCATAAGTTATAATTATAGTTCTAACCACAAAAAGAATTAAAAACAGATTTCGACACAAGAAACATTTTCTATTTAATGCAATTCTGTATTTTAAAAAACTGTAAACCAAATATATATATTACTTTAAAAATAAATATTCCTTGTTCAATTTTTATCATTTTAGTTTTGTTTAAGACACATGAGGAAAGTATAATGTATCTATTTTTAAAGTTTTATGGTCTGAACATTTATGTTTTCCAGATAAAGCTAAGCCACTTCACAGCTTGTCTCTGCATGGTGTTATTTTCCAAAGAAATACTAACCCACATCCAAAAATAACAAAGGCAATTTAAATCCTCACTGCAGTGTCATGAAATCATCAAAGGGAGATTCCATTCATAATACATAACAAAACCTCTTCAAATATTCTTTCTGTGACCCTTTCTCAATATCTCATACCATATGGTAGCTGCTCCCAGTCTCTCTCCTCCTCTCGAAACTTTTACAAAACACGTCCCACACTATCGCTACTCCTCTGCTCTCCACTTCCCCCTCTTCTTTCTGGGATTATTTCTAAAGTCTCTGCCCCTCCAAATACAAATTAAGTTTTTCATGATACCCATTTCATCTCCTTACCACGAGAATCCTTCTTATTCTGAGAAACTAGCATCATCACAATAGTACTTCTAAAGGAAAAACAAATTTGAATTTCAAGAAAACCTACGCCAAATATTTGAGACATAACTTGCTGAAATCTAGTTACAAAACTATGTTTCCTACTCTAAGCATCTTAAAGACAGGGACTGGCCTTATTCATCTTTACTTTGTCTGAGCTAACAACATTCCTCACGCAGAATAGTGCTTCACACATCAAATGGACATCAAAATTGTAATTTGAACCCAGCTTTTATGGCAAGCGTGTGTGGGGAGAAAAGGAAAGAAAGGGAAGTTGGCTGTCTGCTGTGGAGCAGGCACTGTGCCTGTACAATGATGATTTATCGCTCTTCTTTTTTGGATTACTAATTCTCAAATGGAACAAGAAAGGTACATGTGGAGGAGTGTATGAAATTTCAAAGAACCCTCCATGTAAGACTGTCATTTTCCACTGTGTGCAAATAGACACCATATAACATTCTCATACCTCAGACACACTTAAACTAAAACACTTTTACCAACAGAGGTGTGTCCAAAATACTACTTGAACTTTAAGTGCTGGGTGTGGGGGAGAAAGATTAAGAACCACTGATAGAAACTGTGTGTGTGTGTGTGTGTGTGTGTGTGTGTGTGTGTGATGTGTCTACATATGTGTATATTTAGAATGCATACACATTCAAAGATGCCCACTAGATGGCAAACCCACATTTCAAATGTTAACAATCACTGAGATTTCCTTCTGCAGGTCTGGGACACTTTAATAACTCAAGCCAAATGCCTGAAAGGCCAAGATTATATTATATAGAGTTTTGAGATTATGCCAATTAACTCTGTGATGATGGTCTCACAAATGATTTCCAGGAAGAGAGGCTATGTCTTCCATATTGCCACCATTTCTAGAATCTACTCTAATTTATTTTCCATGCAAAATAACAGTATTAATGCAACTAAGTTAAATTCCCTTACTAAACCACTTGATTTCACGTCTAGGCTTCAAAACTAATTGTGGGACTAAAGTGAGTGACCAGCCAAGACTGGACTCTAGGGAGCTTCACCCCAGGAGCCAGGTGTTCAACCAAAATGCATTTCCCCTTCTCAATAAGGTGACAGGGAAGGAGCCAAGGAGGAATGCTGGTGCTTGTCCCTGCAGTGTCCCAGCATCCTCCCCACCCCACATTACTGCCAGATGTAACCTCCCCACTACAGGACCCACTCTAGAGTTGACTTTATTGTCGTCGCTTTATTGAGACAGGGTCTCAATATGTACCCCAGGACGCCTTTCACTCAAGCTCATCTTGCGTCAGCCTCTAGAGTGCTGGGATTGAAGGTGTCCACTGCCGCACCCAGCTAGAAACTCTACAGCTGCACACAGTCCCACCTTAACTAGCTCCTCCCTCAGCACAAGCTAGACATGCCACCGATCTCCCACCACAAACTGCACTGACTTTGCAGTGCAGAGTCATTCCCTGAACAAGTCCTTATCCCGCATGGCTCTGGGCCTCTAAATAGCCTACCCTTGCTGTCCTGAAAAGCTTCTCCCCAGAATCTGCAGGAGTCCTCCAGTTACAAACTTCTCCATGAGGATCCCTTCCTCCGAAAAGCCCTTTCACACTCTGCCAGCAACCAGGCACTGCTACTTCAGCACGTCATTATGCTATTTCATACTGTGCTTGGATGTCTTGCTACTAAGGTGCGCATCCCACGAGGGGGTGGGTGAGGGCCTCCCACGTCCTCAGCACTAAGCCCCGTGCCTCACATCCCAGGGATGCTCTCTGTAAATTTATGAGTGAATCAGTGAATAAATGTGAAATGTAAGAATCAGATTTCATAGACTCTCAAATTTCTCAGTATTCCAGCCCCGCAATAAGAAAGAAGGTAAGTTATCCATTTCCTACAGAGGTAGAAGAAGAGATGGAGGATCAGAGGGCCCGAGCCAGAGAGGCCCCTGCTGGGAAGGTCTACTCTAGAGGCTCAGCACAGCTTCCTTTCTCTTGTCCCCCAAGAGAAAGGTTTTGGTCCCTGCAAAAAGTGGAAGTTCAGTAGTCCCCTCTTATCTGCAGAGTCACTTACCTGTAGTCCACCGCAATCTGAAAATATTTAATAGGAAATTCTAGAAATAATTTGTAAGTTTTAAATAATTTATTACAGTGAGTCTCCAATTCATGAAGCAGTTCCCTCCAGGAGAATATTTGTAAATTGAATTCTTTCCTAAGTCTGACAAAGTGAGTCTTATACACCTTTGACACAAATATGCATACATGTAAAGCATAAAAAACCCAAACACACACAATTACTATACACTATCACACTGCACAGTAAGCAGACATGTTAATGTCTGGCAGATATGTGAGCTACGTCTGTGATTTGTTTGCATCCAGAAATGTTCGTAATTCGAAGTCTGTTCCTATCTGTGAAAGTTCGAAATGCAAATGTTTGTAATTTAGAGACTTACTATATAGTAAAACTTGTTATGGCTTGTATCTATCTAAATGTCACCCCAAAGCCTTATGGGCTCATAAGTGCAGCTTTTCAGAGGTGTTTGCATCTAGCATGTGTGAATGTGAATTAAAGATATGCAATAAGTAAATCAGTCCACTAGAATAGTTCTGGTCGTGGGTAATGGGAAGAACTACGCTGGGTGTGGGTGGCACCAACCAAAAGGCTTGTAGCCTAGAGGGGATAAAAGGGAAAAGGAACTTGCTGCTGCTGCTTGCTGCCTTCTGCCTGCCATGCCATGAACTCTTTCTCCTCCGTGTTGCTCCTCTGACATGCTGTTCTGCCTTGGAACTGGCTGACCACAGACTGAAACCTCTACAAACTGTGAGCTAAATAAATCTTTCCTCCTTTAACTTGTGGATGTTGGGTATTCTGTCCCAGCAACAAAAAAGTAACTAAGACAATACTGTTATATAATTGTTCTACTTTATTATTAGTTATGGTTGTTAATCTCTTACTCTTCCTAATTTCTAAATTAAACTCTATCATATATATAAAGTGTAAGCAAAACATACAGTGAGTGTTTAAAATTTAAGGGCTTAAAATATAATTACAGCAAAAGGTACATTGCCATTAATCTCGCTCAAAATACTCCCCCTTCCTTCAAACACACTTACCCCATCATACGTGTCACTTTCTGAAGCAGCACTGCAAGTCCTCTGTCATAAGTGTCATTAGTTGTGTTCTCCTGGCTGCCTCAGTGTCCTGAACCAATTCAAAATGTTTACCTTTTATGGTCATTTTGACTTTGAGGAAGAGATTGAAGTCACATAGCGCCCAATCCAGTGAACAAGGTGGAAGAGGACACACTGTAATTTTTTGTTTGACAGAAATTACAATAAATGTTTGGAACTAAAGACATCAAAGTGGCTACAAAAAGACACTCGTGACAGAGGAATTCCAGAACTGCTTCAGAAAGTGGCAAGAACAATGAGGTAAGTGTATTCAAAATGAGAAGAAATATTTTGATGGGGATTGATGGCAATGTGTTTTACTGTAACAATTTTTAAAAATTTTTATTTAAACTCTCACCATACTTTTTTCTATCATATTTTGTACATATGGGAAAAACAGTAAATTAAATTTTGATGCTTTCTGAGGACATCTCTGGGGGTCTTGAAACCTTCTTATCCCCAACATCCCCAACCTCTGACACTCCACCATCCTCTAAATCAGGTCAATCCTGAACTATTCTCATAGTAATTCTCCTTGTCCTCTATCAAAGTTCCTCAATAAAATGAACGTTTGTTTGCATAAAATTGTTTAACATCCATACCAGCTAGAGAGATAGATATTTCCTGGGGCCTCCCCCAAAAGAGACATTTGAGAATACTTTATTTCCAATTCGATCGTTAAGAACAGCTTCCAAGGCAGGACTAAGGGTAATTCTGTTTCTTAATTGTGTTGGCTTATTAGTTTGCTAGAGCTGAAAATAACAAAGGAACAGAAACTATAAACACAGCAATTTATTGTCTTAGAGCTCTGGATTCTAGAAGTCTGAAATCAAAATATCCAAAGGGTCGGTTCCTTCTGAAGAGTGTGAGAAAAATCTGTTGGGTGCCTCTTCTTGAGTTTCTAACAGCTCCCGAGAAGTTTCTGATGTTCTCTGCTGTGCAGAAGCACCACTCCAGTGCCTTCATCTTTACAATAGCATTCTCCCCATGCATCTGATATGCAATAGCCCCTGCATAATCGCATCTGTTAAGTAGGGTCAGTTTGAATGCATCATTTTTTCTTTTCTTTTCTTCTGGTGGTTGTGGGGGGAGGCTGCTGAGTATTAGACCCAGGACCCTGAGCATGCTGACGAAGTGCTCTGTCGCTGAGATACATCTCCTGCCCTTGACTCCATCTTAGCTAATTACATCACAACCATTCTACTTCCAAAGAAGGCCACACTCTAAGTCACTTCGGCATAAGAATTTTGGAAGGACAGATTTCAACCCATAATATTGGCCATATTTTCTAAAGCAGAAATCAAGACATATCCTTTGCCACATGGTTTGAGGATAGGGCAGTCTAGGGAACGTAGGCTATCATAGTTAAGAGTAAATTCTGACATGTTCATGTTATCTGAAAGGTTTTTAAATATCCCTTGGGGGACAGTAATTGAAGAAGTTCTGCTGCATACCTAGAATTAGAGCCAACAGTTGTGGCTGTTTTAAGTAATCAGGTCCCATGAAATCAAGGAAGGACATCCCATGAAATCAAATTAATATGCAATATATAGTTATACACATAGACATAAAGATATAGATTCAGAAATAGCCATACGTGCACACATACACCTATGTCTTACCTTTGAAAAGGAGCAAAAATAAAGCAGATCTGTGCAAATTTGACTAGCTTCTTTTAGGTCTGTACAAAGAATTCACTATTGAAGATAGTTAAAAAAGAAAAAAAAAAAAAAACAGAATGTAGCCAGGCATTGTGGTGCACCCCTGTAAACCCAGCACTCGGAAGGCTGAGGCAGGTGGATCACCGCAAGTTTGAGGTTAACCTGGGCTACTCGTAGTGAATTAAGGGCAGCTTGAACTATGAAGAGAAACCTTGTTTAAAAAAAAGGGGGGGGGTTGGGAATTTAGCTCAAGTAATAGAGTGCTTGCCTAGCAAGCACAAGGCCCTGAGTTTGAGCCCCAGCACCCCCCCCACAAAAAAGAAAAAAAAGATCACTTCTTAAAAAAGAAAAAAACTAAAATGTTCCTTAAAATATATGTAAGATTTATCAAGTGTGATTTTGATTACAAACTCAGACCACTTCCCCACTACTCCCAAACCCCACAACCTTATAAATATGTATCCAAGAGGCATAAGGAAAAAAAGAAACAAGAATATATTACACACTCAAATATGTTTACTATTTTAGGGGTACAATTACTTACAGGGAGTAACTTGTATCTGTAACCTATTATAACTTCTACCCCCGTACTAATTTCGGTATTCGTGTTCCCAAGGTAGGAATGAGATAACAGAGTTGCAAGAAGAGTTTGCGTCACAATCAAAACTCCCTCCCAGGCACCCTCCACACCAAGAAACAGTTTAGCAAGAGGCACTCTTCCTCCTTCTGAAAATTTCTCTGGGTTCTAAAGCACATAGTAAATAGAAAGCAAGTCATTGCAAACCATGTTGGAACTGGGTAAGGCGTAAATAAATGAAAATGGAATAAACATAAAAGTCTTATGAATGTGTTTTATATGGGACAAAGAAAATGATGGATAAATGGAAAAGAGACATCAAAAAATTGGATGAACCCAAACCAAGGTGAGGAAGCAAATAATTGATAGAGTCAGGCGTAAACCCCAGGTCAGCCTGGGCCCACATAGTGCGTGTCCAGAGGTGGGAGGAGTCTGTGGATCAGAACCTCTAAGCATGTGCATCTCCAGGAGAGGACAGCAGAGGAAAACCAGGCCTGGAAAGGAAGGCCAAAGTGGAAGGGGAGGAGAATGCAGAGGAGATTACAGGGCGTCAAGGCCTAACAACAACTGTGTATTGGGAAAACAATTCTGTTCAGGAGGGCTATTTATAGGGATGTTTTTCCTCAGCACTCCCTTCCCCCATCTCCTCCCTTTTGTGTTTAAAGGCGCCTGGCAGATCCGTAAAGGGTTACAGGCAGTGTACAGGAAACCATGGAACACAATGAACGGGGCGGGGACAGATCCCCACCCACCTCAGAAGTTGTCTGCTCCAGCATTCAGACAACCTGGAGGGAGGCGGATGGACCTCAGAACCTCTGTTCAGCTCCTCCTGTGGCTGTCTTTCCCCAAGCTAGAAAGAAGGTGATGTGCCCAAGGGAGGTTCCGGACAGAGCAAAAGGGAACAGAGGCAGAATGAGGTCACAAAACCAAGCCAAGGTTGTTGAAATAAATCAAGTAGGCTTGCCAGTCTCTATCCTGAGCACTTTCATGTTCTGTGAGGATGAAGGTTTTCTACCCAAGACTGTCCAGTGTGGTGACTCTAACAACAGCACATGGGGAAAGAGAAACCCTCTCTGATGCACTTGCGGAGAGGGACCTAGAACCCGCTGCTAGGTCCTTGGAGCAGATCCTGCCAGGCCGGCAGGCTGCTGCGTGTGGGAACTGCCCCAGCAGCTTTCCCTCTGACACAGGCCTGGAACCAAATGGATCCAAATTCAGACTTGGGCCTCAGGCTGCACTCTGAGCAGAAGGAGACCTGAGTCTGATAGTAATTCAACCCAGGGCGCTTGGCTCTCTCCCTAGCCTTGTGAAATCGGCCCCTTCTCCACACGTGGCTCTAGGTAAAGAGTGTCCCGCTGCTGTTTGGCAGACCCAGGCCCATGGTGGAGTGGGACAAGGGGATCTTGTGCCCTCTGGTTTGAGCATCACTTCTGAAATCCTGAAGACTCCTTTAATGCCAAAACTCTGAATATGGGTCAAAGGTCATCATGGTTTTTCAAAACACTCAGTAGAACATCGAAGAGCTCCCTTTTTTTGTAACAACATAGTATTCAGTGCAAAGGAAATAGAGTATAACTAAAATATTGGTGGGGAAATTTTTTTCTTAAATAATCTCAAATACTATATGTAGATATCTCATTTTTAATCCTAAACTCCCAGTTTCTACTCAGTCCTGCATTTTATACTATCAAAGAACATTTCCTCCTGAAAGTTCTCATATGGCCCTTGATGTGTAAAAAATTATGTTTTATCTTTCTCAAAACAAAAGAATAGTTTTTACACTTCCTAGCCTCTGGAATTGAATTATATTCTGACATACAGATATGAAGATATATAGTAGTCTCTCTCTCTTTCCCTCTCTCTCTCTCCCCCTCCTTCTTTTCCTCCCTCCCTGTCTCTGGCTAATGCAATTTTGCAACTTCAGTAACTGAAAAAGAATTAAAATATACAATGCTGTGTGAGGGAGAACACATTCTATAATGACTAAGTCTATTCTTCAACATTTAGTCTAAGAGTGGCCATTTAAAGTCCATTTCTTCTCAATTCCTTTTTTGCTTGTTTTCTGAGACAGGGTCTCCCTACGTAGTCCAGTCCAGCCTCAAGCATGCTATGTAGTTCAGGTTGGCCTCGAACTCTCAGTCCTCCTGCCTCAGCCTCTGAGCGCTGGCATTACAGACCTCTAGGCACCATCCCTAGCTCCTTCATTCTTATCACGGCACCTGCTTGCCCTTGAAGCCCTTTTAGAAGCAACACTGGCTCTCATAGTTACAGAGATGGTAGAGCAACCGGATCTTAGGGTGGGAGACTGATTCTGGTTTGAATTCCTTCTTCTGCATCATGTTGACCTCTTTCCACTTGGTTCTATTTGATGAGGGATTGGTAATGTGGCCCTCTCCGCCTCCTCCAATCCCACTAAGGAATCTTCTTCAACCTCATTTAGAACTAGAAGCGAACTTTTACAACATGACCTAAATGTGGGAGTCCATACACAGGGAAACAGTACTGGAGAGGGGAATGCCTAACTTTTGAGGAGTCCCTGTGCGCCGGTCACCCTCGTCCTGTCCTGTCTTGAGAACCCCGGGGCCCTGACGACTGGGCTGGAGTGAGTCTGTCTCCCAGAAGAGTCTCACCTCACAGTCGGTCTCTACACGAGATACCACACAGACACCTTTAAAGCCAGGGAAGCAAGCGGGGTGCAACAGGAACAGAGAGGAAGTGGGGAAGGAAATGTACTTAGAAGAGAGTGACCTGGCACTTCAGCTCCCTGGCACACGGAATTAGACTACGCACACCACAGCCCATGGACAGGGAATCCCATAAGAACATTTAATTAGTCACTAGGAGAGGAGGAAAAATGCTGAAACTGCCGAAAGCTGAACCTGGTTTCATGGACAAACTGAGTAAAAGAAAAGCTGAGGTCACAGATGACACCAAAACCTCCTGGTGCTGCTGTCTGTCGCAGCAAAGACTACAGCTAGCATCCTTGGGGATGAAGGACGCAGATGGCGCACTTTGGTAGGTGTCATTCCTCAACATGCACAGATAAGCCTCAAAACCCTTCCATGGTGTCTCCCTATAAGGAAAGTGCTTTTCTCGTTAATCTACACCATGACAACTCACGAGAAGCCTAACTGACATTATCGCCAAATAGTTTATTTACCCCTTCAGTTAACATTCTTACACCATCTCCATCTTCCATTATAGGAAATCCACAGCTCCCAGAATGCCTAGAAATTGCTGCGGTGGCAGCAGGAAACAGTGTCATTGAAGGATTTGAGTGAGTGGCCACGTAACAGCAGCAATACTTCAGGAAGATCCCTCAGTCCTGTCATGTGCAGGACAGATGAAGAGAAAGGAGACTGCCCTCGGCCAGTCCCACTAGGTAGTATTCTCATAATCGAGGGATAGGTGATCTTCTCCAGCTGAGAGGCATTTTGAAGGACTCATCATCTGGGCGGGACTAGCTCTAGCTGGGAGGTGGGGGTGGAAGAGAGAAATGAGTCAGTAGTTACTTGAAGATGTCTGGCCAAGAAGATTTGGGTAATGCTGGTGTCACTGAGACAGACGGGAAAAGGAAGGAAGGAAGGACTCCATATAGAGCTTAGGGTTTGGGGTGCAAACCAGGTAGGTTTAGGGGCCAGCCAGGTGCAAAAGGGAACGACAGGCAGTTGGGGCTGCAAAACTAGAAGGTTCATCTCTAAAGGGGGTCCCCCAAAGGCACCATCAGGACTTGCCATCAGCGGCCCTGGCCATATGGGAATGCACTTGCGGTATAACCAGATCTTCCATTTTTGTAAGAGAAGGCAGAAATCCAGACCTCTTACGTAAAAATCTCTTAACCCTTTAACGTTGGCTACTAATGTTTGTAAAAAATTAAAACATAGCATGTGCCAAACCAAACACTGGCTATGTTTTCGATTTGGTAGGATGGCTCTCTGGTTGTGACCTGACACACAGAAAGGCCAGGGGTCAAAGGTCATAAACTGTCATGGCTACACCAAAGCCACTGTGAAGGGATTCAGCAGCTAAAATGCTGTCCATAAAGCTTTGGCCGGCAGTCTGAGCTGTATATATATCCTTACCCTTCAAGCCTGTATACGGATCCGAATTTATGCAGGACATTTAATCTAACCCTCGAATGGTTAAATCACAAGAATTTGAGTGCTTACTGTGTGCCGAGTACGCAGAAGTCAAGGAATTTCAAATCTAACTGGAGAAGGAAAAACAAGTCCTCCTGAAACAACGTGAAACAAATTATGAAACAAGCCGGAGACAGTTTTCTCTACATTAAGCTAAACTATGGGAGGCTTCTTAAAGCCTAGGAACCCCCCCTTAATTTATATATTTAGCATACTTTGCAGTGGTGCTCCTGAGCGCCTGTGCGCCTGTGGCCTCGGACCTGTAACTAGAAATCTGACTTCCTCAGCCAGGGATCCAAAGCGGCAGCCCCTGTCGCCCGCGGGTGGGAGGGGGAGCTTGGGGGTGCGCGGGCCCGGGGACGAGGGTGACCCGCAGCTCCCCCGGCCGCCCCCTGCCCGGGTCTCCGTCTTTGTTTCCGTCCTGACTCCAAGCGTTTGTGGAGGGAAAAGGCAGGCACTGAAATAGAAAGTGTCAAAGATGGGATGACACTGGGGAAAAACCTCGGGCCGGGCCGGAGCGCCCCTCCTCCCGGGCCGGGCTGCGGGCCGGGGAGCGCGGCGACTTCCTCCGGGCCGGCGGGGAGAGCTCGGGCGCTGCGGACCGGCCCTCGGGAGGGCGCGTCCTCTGCCCGCCGCACTCCTCAACCCACCCACCTACTTCCTCCGGCTCCGTGCACACAGGCGCGGAGCTGCCAAAAATTTCCACCCTCCGCCCCTCTCCCGAGCTAACTTCCTTCCAGCGTTTCCTGAGCGGGACGATCCTAGGATTCGTAAGACAGGAAAGAAGGCGAGGCGCGAGGGCGGGCGGCCGGGCGGGCACACGGGATGCTTGTTGCTCGCCCTTCCAGCGCCGTCTGAAGGCCGGACCGCCGGCCGCGGCGGAGGACCCGCGCGGGCCGGGCCGTGTGCGCGCCCCTCGCCGCGCCCGCCCCCGGGCACGAGGAGACCTCGCCCTGCCGGCGGAGCGCGGGGCCCGGCAGCGTCCGGGGCGCCGGGCGAGGAAGCGGCAGCCCCCGGCCGGCCGGCCCGCAGCCGCCAGCGCCGCACGGCGGCCCGGGGGCGCCCCGAGGCTCCGAGCGCAGCGCCCCGCGCCCCGTCCCGCGCCCGCCGGCCCATGCGGACCCCCGCGCCGCGCGGCCGCCCGTGACCGAGCCGAGCCCGCCGCCCGCGGAGCCGAGACAGCGAGGGGCACTGAGGCAGCCTCTGCGGGACTAACTCATGAAGAACAAGGGTGCCAAGCAGAAGGTGAAACGCAAGGGAGCCGCCGGCGCGTTTGGCTGTGACCTGACGGAGTACCTGGAGAGCTCGGGACAGGATGGTAAAGTGCCTCCCCCACCCCCTGTTGCTGGAGGGAGCGGCGGATTCTCTCGGGGTGTGTTGGATTCAGTTCACAAGTTAATGTATTCCAGGCTTGTGCGCTCGCTGTACTTTATTTAAAGAACATACTTGGTCTTTAGTTGCACGGAGCTGCCACCCCGACGTGCAGGGGCTGCGTTGGTCTTTCCGTTTGTCTCACCCAAGCCGTTACTGGGCGGCGCTCTTGCAAATTTAACTGGCCATCTCAGGGGTGGGAGCGTGTTCGAAGCCTAAACTTTGGATCTTGGAAGGGAGCGATGAGGAGTGAACGTGTGGGACGGTGGTCAGTGGGCTTCCCCGGGTGCACAATTGTGATGCCTTAGCTGTCCCTCCTGGACTCTCCGATTTCATCCACTCACATCCTTTTTTATTAATGTGCTAGAAGGCGGTGGGATGGGGACCGTGGCTGGGGGAGCGGTTGCACAAACATTTTCCGAATTTCTGAGCTGATGCCAAATGTAAGCGCCCCCCCTTCCTACCCCTCCCTCTAAACCCCCGACCTCCTCTTGGCTTTCAGCTTGGCATTTGGTGTGGTAGGCAAAAGTCATGTTGTAAAAAGGTCAAAAGGCCTTGATTTTAAAATAATTGAAGGTATGTAACAGAAAAAGAGATTGTCTCAGTTTTCAAGGTCAGATTGAAAAAATGGGGAGGGGACGAGCAGAGCAGAGACTATTTAAACATTTCTTGGGGGGAGGGAAAAGAAAACAATCTAGAATACAATAACGGCATTTGAGATTAGAAGTTTTTAATCATAGGAAAGTTGGGAAAATTGAGCATTAAATGACTCCTTTTGTAAGGTTGACTGGCCCCTGCACTTACTTATACAAAAAGGCCTTGTCTTCGGGAGCTTCAAGGAGAGAGAAAAGAGCCCACCACATGGGCTGTGTGTTTATACGTAGATAGATACAACAAAGGGAAAACTTGAGGGCTGTATAACTGCGCAGAATAATTTTGCCTCCAGGAAAATAATCTCAAAAACTATTCCGTTTGTGCGTATCTAATACATGTCTCGAACACAGTGCAATGCTTTTGTTTCACTTCCTCTTTTTTGAAGACTCAGCACCCCTAGTAATTTGCAGTGGTGTGATTTTCCTGCGGTAGTCAAGAGTTCAGAGTCTGCTGTGTCATTAGGACAAATGGCTTAGTATTTTAGAGTTGGGGAACCACAGCTTTCAAAACTGCCTCTTTTGAAATTGAGGCATAACTGAGTCAATTTATTTCATTCTCACCAACAAGCTGGAAAGGTTGATTTGAAATAAAATCCCTCAGATTGAGTTTTTTTGTTTTTTTTTTAATACGAAGGAACTCCAAGTATACATCTTAACCGCTCTGGTCAGACATTTAGAATGAAATGTTTCTCTCCACCTGGTTTTGCAAGGGCCTTCGTGTTAACCTCTAGGTACACTAGGAATGCCCCTCGCATGCAGGTATTATTCTGGGCCTTCCCTCCTAGGCTGTGAGAACTGCATAGGGGTGCTTGCTAGCCCTGCTGCATTCTTACAAAGTCATACATCATAGGATGATCCTGAGCCCTGAGGTCCTGTGACGATACTTCAGAAGTACCCTGAGGCAGCTGTTCTTTTACCTGCTTCATACACTGAGCATCTGCATGTTTCATTTAGGAAAACAAGGAAGGGAACTGCGGCTTAAAGAAAAAAGAAAAATGGAAAGCCAGGACACAGGGTTTTCCACCACGGGAGGAGAAGAGGAAACCCAGAGAAGTAGATTGACCCACCTAGGGACATGCAGCTCATCATGAAAGACACAGGGGACCTGGCCTTCCCCTCCCTTGCTTTCCATGGCTAAGCTACATTCTCTTCTAATGATTTTCCCCCTAATTTGAAAGCAGACTGCACTGCCACACAATCAGCAAATGTTCAAGACTGAACATACCTGAATAGAGTTCAGCGTTGAATGAAAGGCAGCTGACCCACATGATGGGGTCATAATGGGATCCACACGCCTTATAGTGGAAATTAAAGCATGCATGATAAACAGCTTATATAAATAGAAGTAGTAAGGATTTCATCTCCCTACCACAACTAAAACAAGTTAACTAGTTTTCTTTTATTATAGAGTAGTAGCGATCAAGTTAGTGCTATTGGTTTCCTGTAAAACTTTCTGAAACATGCGATAGACAAGGCCTGGATTCTGTTCCCAGGGAGGAAAGCCCAAGCTGGGCACTGTCCCTTTGCCCACCGTGTTGGAAGCACAGCCTAGAATACTGTGGGTGACAAATCAGGATGGTAACCGATAGCCAGGAGGCTGGCAAGGGTCACTTAAAACTGACATCACAGTTATCTGGGTAGAAACGGAAGTTTGGGAGCACAGGGCAGAAGGGAAGATCAGAGAGGGAGGGAAACAGGGGGCCCCGTGCTTGCACAGAGGGAGAAAGCCCAATCTAGAAAAAGTGGAGCTGGGTGCTGTAGTGCAGCCCTCTGGCCCCTGCAGTGTGGGATCTGGGGCAGGAGGATGTGGGTTTGAGCGCAGCCGGGGCAAATCAGTAAGACCCTGTCATAAGATGGGCTGGGGTTGTAGCCCAGCATGAAGGTTCTGGGTTCAATCTCTAATACCACAAAAGACAAAAACAAAACAAAACAAAATGGTAGAACTGGGTGATTGGTGTGAGAATTTAATATTTATTCTCTACTTTTTATAGATTTAAAAATTGATGTAATAAAAAATAAAAACAAAACAAACTGGAAAAAAAAAAGAGGGGGAGAAACCCCAAAGTGGAGTGGACGGAGCTGGTGACGACAGTTTGCTGTGCTCAGGCCATCTGCATGTGGGGACGCTTGAGTGGGAACTCTGAGCAGACGGGCCGAGCAGAAAGAACCGACGTCAACTACTGCTGTCATCTGCTGAGGCCCAGCCCTGCTGCCTGCAGTTGGCCAAATCTGACAAATAGATGTTCAGTATAGAGTGGATGTTGCTCAGGTCCGGTTGTCCTCATTAATCTGTTGGGAAACTGATGAAAGGTAGAACTCTTTCCCTTAGAAACACACACACACGCGCACACACGCACACACACACACACACATACACATATAGAGTATCTGCCAAGATCCATAAGGATGCCAATTTCAGACTCTGCCCTGATTACCCTCAGCCACACAAAGATCTGATGTGAAGGGACACTTTCTCCCTTCCTCGTTTTTCCAGTGCTGGGGATTGAACTCAAGACTTCATGCATGCTAGCCCAGGTCCACACTGAGCTACATCCCCAGCCTAATTTCCCCCACCTCTGTCCACTTTTCTCCAAGAACACCCAGCATGACACGAGGTGGCTCCTGACACGACCCACCAGTCTCTTTCACTCTCCCACCACAGTGCTGCTGCCCTGACCCCAGCTCTCCACTGGGAACCAATTGACTTACTGTCTGGGACACACAGAGAAGGTCACCTCTTACTTACTGCTGAGGCCAAAAAAAGAATAGTTTTCTCTTTTCTTCCTTTGGACCACTCAGTACGAAGGCCCTTGCTTGCAGCTGTGTGATATAAACCACATCATGTTGTTGCCCGTGGTCCGGAGGGAGTGTGTGGGTGAAGCCTGTGAGGTCAGAGTGTGTCCATGGTCATTTACTACCTCTCCAGGATGAGCCACGTGTTCTGGGTCTCCCAGCAGAGGTCGAGATGCTGGGACCCGGTACTGGGACAAGTAAGGGAGGTTATATGAGAAACTGACTTCTTCTTCCGCATCGGCCACACTCTTAGGACTGAGGACTTTCTCACCCCTTTGAGCCGTCTTTGTTCATTGTACCCACTCCTTGGTAAAAAGTCACATTGCTCTGACCTAATGGCTGTCCATGATGGTAACACAGCACAGTCCCTGGAGAGCTTTTAAAAAAAGTGCCGGTGCCCAGACCTGCTCTCAGCCCAATTAGATCCGCCTCTCCCTGAGATAGCTTGGCATGGAGGTGGGGCGGAGCCCTGTGGCCTGCAGACCCTTTCCCCTCGATAAGCCATTCTGAATGCACCCTCTGAGTGTTTGACACAAATGATGAGACTTTATTTCTGAATATTTTCCCAGGCAGAAAAAAATATATAGTAATATGTGTACAACATTCGTGTATTTGTATGTACATATATATGTTATATACATCGCATGTGTATTCGAGTTGAAGGATAACAGAAGACTCATAAGAAATAAACAGTCAGTACAAATACAGTACTAGGCCTGATGAGTGAATAAGTCCTAACATTTCAAAGGACCAGAGTAAACCAATAAGCCAGTAAGACTTGTGGATGTAGCTGTACTTCATTTCTTAGGCTAAATGATGCCCTCAGTTTATTTACTCATTTATTTAACCAATACTTAATGAGCTTCTGTGCTAAGTGCCATGGGAAAGAAAGAAAGATGGACTGCAGATTTTAGAAATTTTACAGACTTTAAGAAATGTGAACAAAGCTTCAGAAACCAGTGGTTCAGTTATCTTTTGAAGTTAGTTGTCATGATTGATGGAAAAGCTGAACGAGAAAACGCAATGGCTTTGATCTCTAATTAAACAGACCAAGATATTCAGTATAAACAGGAGCAAAGTCTTAGCCAAGAAGGTAAATATTTTTCCCTTGGAGATAAGTTTTTACACTGAGTGGAGAGCAGGGCTGCAGGATTCTCTCTGCTTGTTTCCTTCCCAGCTTCTCGCCTGGCACATCGTTATCACACCTCCCTGGCTGATTCCTCATCCTTGGGTCTCAGTTTCAGACAGTCCTGGAAACCTTCCCTGATCTTCCCGAGTCAAGCATCTTTGCCGGGGACTCCCCGTAAAGCTGGGAAACTCACTGTCTGGGATAGAATGCCTGCTTTGCTCTTTCCCAGCTCAGTGACCTTGGAGCAAGTTAATTTCCTGATCTGGGCCTCTGTTTCCTCGCTAGTGAAGTGGGAAGACTGAAATGGATGCAAAAACAAATGAGTTAAGGCAGGTAAAGCGCTTGGCAGAGAGTGTGCACGGAGTGAGCTACTACCATCTTGCCACCCGGGCCCCGCCATAGCACAGCCACCAAGACCGAGTGAGGCTCTGAGGAAATAAGTGAATGATGTGGTTGGGTGGGCACTAATCTGTCGCCCAGATGGACAGGAGGGAGGACTGCTGGGCACACTGAATGGAGAGGCTGCTTCACAGAAGGGTTTCCCAGAGTCGCTGCGGGGGCAACCAGCAGTGTGCAAAATGGAGATACAAAGTGTCAACCTGAAACTAAAGCACCCTGGAAAGACCTGAGAGCCCCAGCCAGTGGCCGCTGGACCCAGTGGGCACCAAAATAGAAGCAGGTCCTGGCTAGGCCCATGGAGACAGAGCAGGAACCTCGTGGGCTTGAGTGGAGAGGGCCGCCCCACCGCTGCAGGGCTCTGGAGTGAAACAGGAAGAACAGAGAGGTGGGTTAAGGCCTGGAGTCTCAAAAAACAGGCTGCTGACCCTGGAGCCGGGCTGTAACTGCTCTGTGTGTCTGGGTAGGACAAACAGCCCACAGGAGAACAGAAACAGCCACTTGTACCCACCCACATGCCTCGCTCCTGAGCCCTCTTTTGACCTCAGCTGAGGGCCCTTGACCACAGGGACGGCCTCGCCCTTCCTCCTCCTCTGCCACCCTCTCTGGCAGCCACCCAGATGCCGCCCAACTCCAGGAGGCCCAGCCGTTGGAGCCCCTAAGGAAGCCCACTTGCCTGGCACCCCAGCCCCGCGCTGGAGCCAAGAGAACAGTATAGTGGGCAGGGCAAGCTGGAGGATGGCCGTTAGGCTCCACAGAGGCAGGCGAGTGGGGAGGAAGAGCATGTTTTCCCGTGGATCTGCCCTCAGTGGTGGATGGATTCTCCAACAAACAGCAGAGCTGTGGTTTGGGATGCTTTCTTCTTAGGTCTGCTCTTAACTCGCTGGGCATCTGTGGCCTGGCCTGAACTCTGTCCACAGGTAGATTGGCCAAGACAGACCCACAGCGCTGGAGGGGGACCACTCATAGGAATCTCCTCCCTGCAGAAGGCTTCCTGGGATTCTGGCTCTGCAAGGGGCTGTGCAGCAGTGGGTGGGAGAAGGAGGTGGAGCCGAAAGTCCCAAGACTTGGGCTGGGGATGACAACCACCACCTCCTTTACCACTTGATTCTGTAGCTAAATACCTCTGGAACAATTGGCCATAGAACCTATTGCTCATTCCCTCCAGAAGAGATTGCTTCAGCCAAGCTGTCTGCCCGCCGTCCTGGGCCTTTGGGCTCGGGACACAACTTCCTTCTGTATCAGACCAATCTTGAGGCCCAGGAATAAGAAGTTAATTGTTTTGTTTTGAATTTTTCTCTTCCATCCATCGCTTGCCATGTGTTTATGCCAGATGCAGCATTTTTTTT
>PVJO010022458.1:0-28001 GCA_004026905.1 Hystrix cristata | reverse complement strand
GAAGGCGCAGTGAGACGACGCTATTTCGACACACAGCTTCTCAAGTCCGACACTGACAAGTGACTGTTCCTGGAGCCACCACCCCAGCACCCTGACCGGGGTGGACACACGGCTGGACGTGGGTGCACAAGCAGCAGGGCACCTGTGCAGAGATCTCCCAGTGTGGGAACAGTGCCCCATAAAACTAAAAGTGAAGAGATGAGCGAGGGGCACAGCCCAGACGGCCCCTGGGCGGGTGCCCCACAGGGATACACGTGCGGCAGGGACAGTGACCTAGGTGGTGGCAGCTGCAGGAAGCCAACCTTGTTCCCACCCTTGCTGGCCTCGAGATCTGCGGAGGGGAGGGGACCTGAGCCAGAGCGTCTGTCACTGCACCCTGTGCGGAGGATGGCGGGACGGAGCAGTGCCCTGCAGAGCCCACCGCCAGCGCATCTGTGAGGCCCGAGGCGCGGGTCTGTCTCGTCCTCCGTCCTCTGGGAGGCCGCACCGCGCTGCTGGGAAGCCACCCCCTGCCCAACCTCCCAGCCAAAGCCGGCTCGGAGAGCTGCTGGGGGCCGCGGGGCCCTGTGTCTGATTCCGAGCACTGCAGAACCAGGACCCTTCCCAGGATGCATCTCTAACACGTGCACCGTTGGCAGCGTCTCACCCCAACGGGCCCGGGCCTCGGAGGTCCTGACCACCTGCCGCCCCTCACTCCACTTGAGGAGCTGGGGCTGCGAGGAGGCAGGACCACCAGCAGGACCTTCCGCCCTGCCCTGACTGCCCAGGCTCCCGGCTCCCTTCCAAGCCCAGGAGGTCCTTTACCCTGCTGATGAACAGAATAAACTCCACCTCTGCACAGGTCAGCCACGCCTGCCGGGCGGCTCCCAATAAAGGTCCTGGCAGTGACGAAGATGGTGCCTTCCGGTGAAGCGTCTGGTGAGTCCCAGCAAATGTGTGCGAGGTCGGACAGGGCAAGCAGAATGCACGGGCGTGGGGGCTGAGAACACAGCTGCACACTTGGGCAATCACTCACTAGTCTCTGATTCCCAATTAATTGAAAGGAAAGAAAATTGAAGCCGGGAGTGGTAGTGTATTTCTGATATCCCAACTATGCAGGAGGCTGAGGCGGGAGAATGTCAAGATCAAGGCCAGCATGGGCAATTTAGAAATGCTGTCTACAAAACAAAAAAGGGCTGGGATGTAGCTCAGTGGGAGAGCACTTGCCTCCTGTTTGTGAGGTTCTGGATTTGATTCCCAGTACCAAAAAAATGAGGAGAGAAAGGGAAGGAAGAAAGAGAAAGAAAACCGAGCTCCTCCATCACCAGCCACATGGACAGCGCTTTGCTGGTGGCTTTGGCCCTGCACTTGGAGTAGCAGCCACTCTGCTCCCTGCTGGGAGGGAGCAGCCACTGTGGCAGACAGCTTGTGGGTTTCTCACCAGACACAGCCCACTCCTCCATCCAGGGAAGCTGGCCTGCTCCCCGGTGCTGACCCGAACGAGCTGAATCCGCACAGCCACACCAAAGCTTGCACCTGAGGGTCTCCCGCTGCTCCACGTGCCACTGCCCCGAGCTGGAAGCAGCTCTGGGTCCCTCTGTGGGTGCACGGAGTCATCCACTGAGGTCCAGCCAGGAACAGGACGGAAGGATGGGGCAGGAGGTGCAGGTGGAGGGAAGTGGATCTGAGGTGGCCGAGTCCTGCACCATTCCAGGTGGTGCCATCCCAGGAAAGGCAGAGCTCAGTGACTCTACAAGATCCTGGTTGCCCGGAGGTCGAGGGAGGAGGGTAGGGACAGAAGGTGTAGAGACTGGGGGTGTTGAGTGGTGACCTATTGTGACTGTTGTCTGTGTCAGCTGACCGTGGTGGATGCTTATGCCTTTGTTGAGACCCAGAGGACACACAGCGTGAGGCAAGGACCCCGCATGGAAAGGGTACACTATCAATTCTTTGCAAAAAGGGGCACAGCTTGATTGAGTCTTTACTAAGTCCCGGCACTGTTCTAAGAGCTGCCCACATACTGAGCTATTGAATGTTCACAAAAGGCTCAGCAGACCGACGTAAGGTGGCCCCGGACTCCGTCCTAACCCGGAGTCTGCCCTGTGCTGCCGGGCAGGCGCCATCCCTGCCGGAGCTCTGCTCAACTCTGGAGACCGCGAGGTGCGGCCCAGACTCCCCCACCACGAGAGGCACCGCCCAGAGCCTCGAGCACCGTCCCTTCCACGGGTTCATCTTCCGCAGCTCACGAAGCTCCTTGGGCTTTGCGAACGCTCCAGATTGGCTTGGAAAGTCTGAGTGTCTCACTGGAGACTTTTCTTTTCAATTGGGAATTATTTTTTGGTTATAAAAATGGGAAGTTGATGCTGGCTGATGACTGAAGGTGTGAAAGTGCACCGAAAAGACGCGGTGCAATGAAACAGGCCCTGCTGCTCCCTACTGAGCCCAGCTCCCCACTGTAGGTCCCGGTCCCCCGCCAGGGGACTCTGCAGGTGTGACGACTTAGCACATTCTTCTTTTTCTTTCCTTTTCTTACAATAATGAGCCTTTGGCGTTCTATGCTTTTCCATTCAAAATAATACGTTCAGCGTTCTCCTTGGCAAGTTGCGTATCTCTACCATTCAGAATCTAAGAACTGAAGTCCCGCTTTGACAACTGCACTTGAGCAAAAGGGAAGTGGGAGCCAGCTCCCTTTAAACACGGGGGCAGGTGGAAGAGACACTACTTGGAATTACGATGAAGCCACTTCAGGGGTCCCCGCCCCGGCTCTGGCCCGTGTGGACTCCACTGGCACCGGGTGTCTGGACGTCCTCACCTGCCCCGGCTCCCCTCCAGCACCTGTCTGCCATCTCTGCAGCCGGGGTCCAGACACGGTGCCTGACAGCCAAATTCCCAGTGACATGGCGGCACAGGGATGCAGGCTTGGAGGTGGCACCATTTGGGTTCCGGGATGCCGTCTGCCTGGGTGGCCACCTGCAGGTCTCCAGAGGACACCAAGTTGACCCACGCTTTCCATCCCACCAAAGAAACACGCTCAGCCCTGCTGCTTCCACCTGTGGGGAGAGGGCCTCAAGGCAGGCAGGCTGTGGTTTTGTGAGCTGATCGGGCTGTGCTGGGGCGGGACTCAGGCCTAACGGAGCAGCGGCCCCTGCAGTGCTGGCTCTGGCTGTGTGCATGTGGCCCGGGGACAGAGGGACAGAGCGGGTTCCTCGTGAGCTCAGAGGACAGAGCCTGGGGAGGGACAGTACACCCGACCAACAGTGCTCAGCAGTGCACATCACCCGCCCTGTCCCGGAGTCGCTCTCCGTGGTGCTGCCTGCCTCCTGCACAGTGGGCTGTCCTTGCCGAGGCCACCGGCCCTGCACGGCCACTGCCCAGAGCAGCGAGGGCATCTGTGCTGCCCTGGCACCGTCTAAGCACAGACCACAGCGGCCTTCTCATGAGAAGAGGGGCAGATGGTGGGGCTGCTGGCCAGGGCCTCAGAAGAGGGAGCAAGATGACCAGAAGAAGGGAAGGCGGCATGAGGAAGAGGTCTCTATTCCTCCTTCCTCCCTCATCCACTCTTTCCTTTCCCTCCTTCCCTCCTTCATTTCCTTCCCTTCCTTCCCTCCTTCTTCCTTCCGATCTTCCTTCCTTCCCTCCCTTCTCCTTCTTCCTTTCCTTCCCTTCTCCTTCCTTCCTTCCTGATAGAGTTCTTTTAAAATATTATTAGTATTATTTATGATTGGCAAACCATAATTACACACATCCATAGGGTACAACGTGATGATCTGGTACATACAACTTGGCATGACTCAGTCAGGGTAATTCATGTGTCTACCAGGAAACAGTGGCTGTGGGCCAGATTTACACACAGGAACTTAGGTGCCCAATCTGGAGGTGTCAGAAGGAGGAGACACTTCAGTGTCTCAAAAGGCAGTGAAATTGGGTCGGTGGAGTTCAGTGGCACCGAGATCTGTAACATGCAGTGACAGAGACACATTCATTCCCCTGCAAACCCTTGATGAACATGTGGGTGGCAGGCGCAGAGGAAGGTTGTCTGAGGCTGAGGGTCAGCTGGGGAGAGAGACATCCATTCAGGTCGCAGTGGGCTTGGAGGAAACAAACCAGGGCTCCTGCTTTGGGGAGGAGCTGGGTTCTGCTAGGAGCGTGTGCAAGGCCACCAGGCTGTGGCTGCAGGCTCTGCGTGTTTTAAAAGCCACCTCGGCCACTTACCGGAAGTGGACCGTGGGGACAGAGCAAGGACAACACTCCTGTGTGAACGCCTGAGAAGAAACGGTGTGTTCACACCAGGCCACAGAGCCACTCTAGGTCTCAAGACCAGTGGAAGAGCATGGTGTCACCTGGGAAACCCTGGCAAGTGCCACCTTCACCTGTGGAGCTAAGTACAACATCCAGTTATTTTCCTGGTTTTCATAACTGCATGATTGTTATGTGAATTGTTGACATTGGGACTGGCTGGGAGAAAGGCACACAGATACTCTCGGTGCTAAATTTTAAATTTCCATAAAGTACAGTTCACTTTTTGTTGCCTCTGTACTTGTTTTGCCACTTTCTATTAATTTAAAATATTCCCAAGCAGAGAAGCTAAAGAATAAAATGAAAGTTCTGGTCATAAATGACGAGGCTCTGCGGTAGGCAGAGCAACGGCCGCAAACCCTTTTCTGTCCCGACTCTCGTGGCCCTGAGGGGCCTGAAGCCTGCGGGCGGCACAGTGCGCTGCTCTGCTCTCCTGCAATCGGGGCACGAGTCTGCTCTCTGCCAGTGGGGACCCGGCTCCTCAGAATTAGAAAAAGGAGGAAGAAGCCTCCGTCGGAGAGGAAGAGGAGACAGAAGCAGAGTGGAGCCAGGTGACGTGAGCCGACCCAACCCACCTCGGCTGGCTTTGCCGCTCCATCCCGGGTTTCTGGAGCTGGGAGAGGTAGGGAGAGCCCGGGAGGAAGCCAAAGCTGAGGGAAATGAGCGCCCTGCCCACCTTGACCTCCGTCCAGGCAGAGAGGGAGAAGGTGTGGACGGGTGGGGTGGGGGGAAGCTGTCTCAACGTCCAAGTCGGATTTACGCAGGTGACCGGGGCGTGGGGGAGCATTTGAGCTCACGTAGCTGTGATGGTTTTATCGATGGAGTCAAGAACAGCTGCAGCTGTGTTGGATATTGAGGGTGGGGCCAGAGAGGGCTCTGGGGCAGCCTTTAAGCTTTGCGGTAGGATCTGGGTGGCTAAGGATGAGGGAGATGGCTGGGGGATGGAAGTGGCTGGCTTCTCTCCTGGTCTCCCAGGAAGCCCCAGAGTGGTCTTCACCCCTGCAGTCTCCTCCCTGCCCCCCAGGGATGCTGGGGACGGGCCAGTGCAAGTTCATGCATGTCCCAGTCTTGGTGGCATTAGCTTGGTTTAGTCCACGTGGTAAATTTAGCACTGGAGCCACACGGCAGGCGCCCATCAGAGCTGACACCCCATCCTCCTTGGCTGAATGTCAGCCGCGTCACTGAGTGTGTCATGTACGGCAGACACAGCAGATGCTGTGCGGGTAGGAGACTGGGTGACATAGAAGGACAAGAAACGATTAGTGGAATTTGGGGTCCGGCTGGGTAAAGAGGACACATTGCAAATGCCTGGGAGCAATAACAGCACACGCAGCTTGGCATTGCTGTTTGGGTTTGGCGCCCGTGAACTCCCACTAGACATGCTAAGAGTCTCAGGGCGGGTACCCCGCCTGGTTTATCTGTTCCTCTCCAGGACCTGCCCCCTATGCAGGTGCAGTAGATCTCAGTGCATTTCTGTTGAATGATCAACACAAACCTGAAATACAACAGAAAATGTCTGAAAGTGCTATGGCTAAGCCTGACATGGTGGCACATGCCTGGAATCCCAGCACTTTGGGAAGCTGAGGCAGGAGGACCTCAAGTTCCAGCCCATCTTAGACAATTTAGCAAGATTCTGGCTTGAAATAAAAATAATTTTAAAAAGGCTTGGGATATAACTCAGTTCCAAGGGCTGGGTTCAATTTCTAGTACCACAAATTATAAATGAATACATAAATAAAAATAAAAGTGTTGTGGCTTGAATGTGTCCCCTCCAAGTCAGAGGGAAACTTGGTCTGTGCTCTGGTGGGGTTCAAGTGGGGCTGTTGGAGGTGGCCCAGGCCATGACTGCTGCACGCTTGTGAATGGATAGCCTCGTTAAAGGGCTGGGGCCTCTAGACCAGCTGTGCCCCCTTCTTGCCCTCCCTCCTTCTATCAGCTGAGGACCCGGTATCCCGGGAGCTACCCTGGAAGCAGAGACCAGGCCTCACCAGACCCTGACCCTGCAGTGCCCGGATCTCAGATTTCCCAGCTCCAATACTGAGAACCAAGTCTCAGTATTTACGCATCGCTCTGTTCATGTGGACTGAGATTCACCAGGAGCCTCACTTCTGGGAATTGTAAAACTGGAAGTGGGGGATTCAGGGCTCCCCCGTGGTCCTGGAAACCCAGAGTCCTCCTTCTCAGCCACGGAATCGGTGGTGCAGCATGGGATATAGTAAAGGTACACTTTCCTTCTTAGTGAGGATTAGGCAAAAACAGATTTTAGCATTTCTGTGTTCAAACACCTTGCTTATCTGACATGCAATACTGACAGGGAGAAAGACAATGTTAGCCCATCTCGCATCAGGACTAAAGAACGGCAGTGCCCAGCAGGGAACTCAAGGCAAATCCACAGTGTGAGGCCTGGCAGCGCCCACAAGTTTAACAGCTCACTCAAGAAAGGCACTTGGCTGGCTTCAATCAAATCTGAGGACAGTCCTGAAAACAGACATGACGGTAGGAATATCAAGTTACTAAGCCGAAACTTTTCTAAATTATCAGCAATGAAGACTAAATTTTGATCTATGAGGTTGGAATAAAGGGTGAAGTATCTTTCGATTGTCTCACTAACAAAGCAGCTATCAAATTGTCTTCCTGGCCGTCTGGAACAGACACAGCTGTGAAACATAGGCAGAGGCCAAGCGTGGTCATGCCTTGTAGATTTCATTATGGCTGTAGTACTTTCCAAGTCTGTATGCTTCATAATTTGTTACTGATTTCTCTTCTTGGCCTAAATAAGTATTCCGCGATTTGGTGCACATAGTTTTTATATGAGGCCATGTTTGTAGTAGCCGATGATTACATTCATTGTGAGGGGTTGGTACATGTACACAACACATCTTCATTCTTTTTATTTCCCCTTCCTCCTCCTTCCCTCTTTCCTCTTGTGATGGTTGATTGATTGTGTCAAGTTGTAAGAGATTAACTAAATCAGCTCAGCAACTCCACCCCCTGGGTGTAGAAGATCCGCCCTGGGGTGACTCATCACCTGGACAGTACAAAAGGGAAATGAAGAAGGATGGATCTGCTTTGGTTCCTTTGGAAAAGCTCCACCGTGAGCTTGGACCTTGACAGAGGTCAAAGCTTGGACCTTGAGCCCCACCAAGATTACTTGGACATAATCTCCTGGCTTCACCTTCATCATGGACATAATCTGGCTTCTAACACAGATTCTTCAGCTTCCATTGCAGACCTGTCAGGCTCCGGACAGGAACTCGTACTGGACACTGCAGTGAGCTCCAGGCCTTTGGCTGGATCCTTCAGAGTTTCAGACCTTTGGCTAGACCCTTCGGATCTCCAGTGTGCAGAAGGATGCTCTGCACACTTCCGCATCTGACTTTGTAGGCAGCCCTTTAAGCTAATCTGTAAGCTCTTACATATTCGTGTATCTTGTATTGTATCTGTTTCTCTAGTGAATACTGAATACTACACCTCCCTCCATCTCTTGGTCCCTCCTTCTTATCACCTACCTTTTATTTTGGTTTTTGGGTTTCTCATACAAAAGAAACCACGTGAAGCTCATGTGTCTGATTTGTTTCATCAACATTATGGTCTCAAGGTAGAGCCATTTTCGCAGCATCCCAGGAGGCCTGGCTCTGTCCCTGTGCACCTTCTTCCGGCTGTGCTTTGGTTCTCTGTGTCTCTCTCAAGCCAGCCTGGAACGATCCTTCCCCGGTTCCCACGGGGGATGCTGGACAGTTGTCCACCTAACAGGCCGAGAGCTCCCAGATCGCTGGGAAAGCACTATTCTGGGTGTCTGTGTGATGCTCCTGGACGCTCGTGGATGAATCAGTGCCTTGTTCAAGCGCCCTTCGATTGACTCAGGAAAGGAGAACTTCCTGCAGAACACCAGGGTGGAGCAGGGCGGCTCTCACTCCTGTCGAGCTGGCACACCCCCTTCCAGCCTCCTGCTCCTGGTTCTGGGGTTGCTGGATCCACTCACAAGTCACCCTGGGCGCCCCCATCTTGGGCCTCTGGCTCAGGGAGGCGCCACTCCTGCTCCTGGGCGTCCAGCTTGCAGACTGATGGAGAGACTTCGCAGCTGCCTCTCTCTGTGCCTGCTTGGGGCAGGGAAGGCTCGCACACCATCCCATGCTTCTGTCCTCATTCTTGGCTCCCTCGACCTCTACCTCCACTTTCTGAATTTAGCCCAATTAACCTGCTGGACCCGATAACGCTTTCTGATCATTCCCACCAGGAGCGCGACCATCTCTGCTTTGGGAGACACCAAAGGAAATATCCAAGTTAAAAGCAAGGATTTCCTTACTATATTCCGAGCTTTCAGGAGGACACGCCTCCTGGGCTGTCACTGAGCCATCACCCTGGGCGGCGGGGGCGGCGGGGCCAGGCGGCTAGCCTGTATTTACAGGGGAGTGGAGTTTAAAGCTTTATCCTACGCCTCACTGTCATTTTTATTTGTAATAAATAATTTTAAAAGCATTTTAAAAGCAAGAAATGTTGGTTTAATCAACTGCTCTTGAAGAAAAAAATTGCTTTAAATGTTTGCCAGTAATGATCTGTATTACCTATCTAGCTAGCTATCTAGCTCTATCATCTATCATCTGCCTATCATCTATCTATCCATCTGTTTATCTTTCTATCCATCTATTAATCTTTCTATCCATCTATTAACCCACCATTTTAAATTCCTCAATGCCTAAGAAAGATTTTGTCTTGAGCAAATAGGAATGCGGCTTTTAGAACTAACAAGATATCTGAAGGCAATTGTGTCTCCAGCAAGTTAAAAGCAACAATTTCCATTTCTATAGGGGCTCTCAGCCTCCTCAATCTGGTACCGTTTTCCAAAGTTTTCTTCTCTTTCTTGACCTTAGCAGTGTGCTCGGTCTTTTGTAGGATGCTCCTGGGTTTGGATTCCTGTGAGTTCTCCTGAGATAGGTTGAGATTGGGCATCTAGGATACAGAATCACCAAGGCAACGTCACACGGGGCACCAGCCATCAGCTGCGAACTTGGAAACGCCTGTCATGCCACAGAACGACAGCCAACCCTTCTCCCCATCACCGGCCCCCTTCTCACCGCAACCATGTATCCATCACTCTGGTCACAGGCTCAATCTCTCACATAAAAATCTTCCACAAGAGACACTGTCCCCATCACCAAACGAGAAACTAGGGCTCAGGGAGCCCTCCGCCCTGCCCAGGTCACACACGTAGCAGGTGTTGAAGACAGAACTTCCAGCCCCGTCTTAGTGGCCGTGCAGCTGATGGTCGACCCCCCTCCTGCCTTTAAACCTGATGTTTCTTGCTGTGGTGTTTCTACTTTTGCCTGCTCCCCTGAAGGTGGTGGTGCCTACGTGGGAACATCTAGACAGTCAGAAATAGACCTATGTTTCTGAGAATCCTCTGCCTCTCGCCGCTTCATTTTCCCTGTTTGAACTATAGATCTGTGGCTGGAGGCACAGCAGTTACCTTGTAACCAGGAGGCAATTGACATGAACGAGAAAACATGCTTAAGAGAGGGCTCCAAGAGAAAGCAGGACGCTGTGTCTCTGCTGCATTGCTGAGTGGCCACGACCACCCTGGATTCCTTACCCAGAGTCACAAGAAAGACCTTGTTTTGTTTTCATTTATGTTGCTATAGTCAGGTGTTTTGGCAAGTATTGTTATTTTTAGACATGTCTGATACTAATTGAGTTCTGAGTACCAATAGATTTCCTCTGCTGAAGAGAATTTATAAAATTTTATTTTCAAATTTCAAATATTTTCAAAATTTCGGTTCAATTTGGGAGTCACAAACGCAAATGACTGCAGAGGGCAAATGAGAGAAACTCGTGGGTTGGACAGGAACTGGGAAGGCCTGTCCTGAGCAAGGAGGGCACCTGGAGGTCGTCTGCCCTGGCCATTTCCCTCGAGAAACCTTCATCTCATTTTTAACAGGAATTTTAATGGAACGACCTCAAATTTCTAAATGCTGGCCTCCATCCAAAGCCTTGAAGGCGGACACACTGTGTATCAGCGAGCTATGGCCCAATGACCTTCAATTTACAACCTCTGACCTCCAACAAAAAGCTGGTTTCCTGCTATTTGTTAATTTCAGGGCTAGAAGAGAAGGAACATATTACAAGAACGCAGGCCAGCATTTTTTGATCTTTGAACCAGTAATAAAAACAACCAGCCAAACAAGCTGAGAAATAGGATCTCCTGGTACCGCCACCATCCATCAGCATGGAGGCCGGGAGCCATGAAATACAGTGACAGGGCTCATTCGTCCTGCCTCGGCGAGTCCCTAATCACTGCGGCACACCCGCAGTCACTCCACTGGGGGACAGAGCTGCTCCAGATGCCACCCGACCGCTGTGCCAGCACCCTGCTTTGCTGCCGATAAAATCCTCCTGCTTCCAGCCGGAATGGGGGTTTCGCAGTATCCCTTGAGGGCTTCAGGGGGCGGGGACAGTGGGCCTGGTTTATAGATGGGGAATGAGGCGGGTTGGGGGGGAGAGAAAGGGAGAGAGAGGGAGGGAGAGAGGGAGAGAGGGAGGGAGAACAGGGTACAGGAGAGAGGAAAGTGAGGGAGGGGAGACAGAGGAGAGGAAGAAATAGAAGGAAGAAGAGGAGGAGGAGGAAGGGAGGGAGATGGAGGGTGAACAACTCCCAAAGGCCCCTGGGAAGAAGTCTGGCTTCTCCTAGAGCCAACGCTGGGCTTCCTGATCCTCAACTTCTTCCTCTCTTTCCAGTGGAATACTGCTGACTTCAAAGAGAGTTGTGTGTGTGTGTGTGTGTGTGTGCGCGTGTGCACGCACGCCTGCATGTGTGTGCGGGTGAGTGTGCATGTGTGCATGTGTGTCAGCAGCGGCCCTCACCAGCAGGGGTGACTTCTAAACACTCAGCAGGAATGGCAGCCAGCAGGAGGCCCCGAAGGCCCGACACAGCCGACGCCATGTGGACCCCTTGGTCCCACTGACGATCCCCGGACACCCCCGCTCCACACGCAGCACCGGCAGCTTCCCCCGTCTCCTCTCTGCCGTGGCTCCCGCCCAGCCAACAGACCATCCACCAACTCTGTCATCTTTACACATCTATTTTATTTTAAATTTTTTTCTTTTATATTTACACATGAAAATTGTGTATGTTATTTCTAGGGTACAACGGGATGTTTTATACACACTTACACTGTGGAATGATTAAGTCAAGCTAATTGATAAATCATCTCTTGTGACTGTTATCATCTTTTATGATGCAAATATTTGAAATTACTCTTTGAGCAATTCTGGAGTCCATGGCAACTATTTGCACTTAGGAGGTCCAATGTAATGTTTGATGCACGTATGCATTATGGAATGATTTAGTCATGGTAACTCACATACCCATTCCCCGAAAGACTTATTGTGTGTGGGATGGGAACATTTAGTGATTTGGAAGTGACTGTCACAGTCTTATTAACCATAATTATCACACCTATGTTCGCATTTTAAGCTCTTCAGAGAAACAGGCCTTTTCAAATTAGCCTGGAACTTTCTTCCTCTTCATTTTTGTCCACGTGTGGTACAACTTGACACTTGTAAGCAGACTGGCTGATTTTGGTAATGATGCAGTCTTACAGCCACCACCACAAGCTCCTGCATCGCACACCCCAAATGGGCTGAAAATAGATTTCAGTTACTCTGACCACACACACGGAAGCAAGCCATGTGCAGATGGAGATATTATTTTGCTGGTGGCAGTACTCCTCTGTGTACATGTGTGTCCAGACGTGAAATTGTGCATCCTAAACCCACATCATTAAAGAGGAGACACGTGAGTGACAGAGGTCCCTGGTGCACCAGCAAGCTCACCCTCTCCCAGTTCCTGACCACAGGTAACTACTCACTTGCTTCCTGTTGCTGCGGTTCTATTTTGTGCTGTGATTTCACAGGCGTGGACTCTGACAGTGCACAATCTTTGGCACCGGCCTTTTTTTCTGTGTAGGGGTGCTAATGAGATTCAGCCCTGTCACAGCACATAGAAATAGTCTTTTGCACTGAGCAACAGCCATCATTCTTGTGCACACCTGTGCCAGAATTGGCTTATCCATTCTCCAGTGATTGCACATTTGACTTGCTCTCAGGCCTGGAGATTTGATATGAATATTGTTACAGGCCACACCCACAAGAGAGCTGGTGTCGTCAGTGTTTGTGATCTGCCTCCAGTTCAGTGGCCAACATGGTTAGAAGGGAAATCATCACCTCGCTGACACTTATTTTATCACTCATTCATCCAACAGATACTTTTTTATGTCAAGCTCTGGTCTAGAATTTGGGGCCACAACTGTGAATCAGATGACAAAATCTTCATTCCTGCAGATTGCAATTTAAAATAAAAGGTAAAACTGTTGTTATATAAAGGGACAAAATATATGAACAAGATGAGTTTTGCTATGATGTGCCTGATGGGGAGGTTAAGTCTGTGTGACATGATAAGCAGGACTGTCTTAGTTACGTTTTCATTGCTGAGTCACAATACCCAACATCCGCAAGTTAAAAGAGTAAAGGTTTTTTTGTAGCTCATGGTGTGCAGAGGTTTCAGTCCTCTACCGTTGGCTGGTTCCAAGACAGGGTGGCCTGGCAGAGGGGCTGGTGGAGGAGGAACAGTCCATGGCATGGCAGGCAGGAAGCAGAGAGCGATCAAGGGAGGAGGAGGGAGACAGACCCTTCCAGGCCACGCCCACAGTGAGCCACCTCTTCCCACCAAGTTTCACCTCCCAATATCACACCCAGCTATAAACTCATCAGAAGACTAATCCAGCATCACACACCCAGGATGTAGTGTCACACAGCCAGGGTCCAGTCACCTTCCAGAAGCCCCACCTGTGGGCACATGAGGCTTTGGGGGGACATCTAGAAAAAAACCATAACACAGTTCCTTTGGGTGGCTGATCAAGAAAAGGATTCTTGGAGAAAAGTCAGGGCCATAACATGGCTAGTTTTTAGACTTCAATTAGCCAAGTATTGCCTAGAATGAGTGATTGAGACATAGGCTTATATTGACCTGCATGCTAACGACTTTCAAAACAAGTGCCATTTTGATGGAAAAGACAAGGTCGTTAAAAAAAATAAAGATTTGCTATAAGCAATGAGTCAATCATTCCCTTATTGTGCCTGTAATGTAACCACAGAAAAAACCCCATGCAGTGGGTCACGGGCTTGTGTGGGACCCTTAGACTTTGCTCCTGGGTTTCTGCCCTGTCCCGCAGACATGGAGACCAGCAGCTGCTGCTGCATCCTCCATTCCAGGGTAGGGGGACCCACTTCTTGGGCTCAGGTGAGGTATGTCTCACCCCAACAGAAACAAAAAGAGGAGGTAGAGATAAGGAGCTAATCTACAACCCTGGTTTTAGATCTCATTTATATCCAGTTTTTATGATTTTAATTCCATGTTTAGTTCATAATTAATATTTAAAATATCTAATGAACCTAATCTGTGAAATGTGTTAAATATGAGTTTTTAAACTTCCTTATTGCATGAGTAGTAATATTTAACTGCTTAGAGAAATGCTAATGGTTTAAAAACTGGTACACTGAACACGAGACAAGGCCAATGGCCACGACCTTCCTTCCCTCCCCTTCTTTTCCTTTCCTTTCCTTGCCCTGGGGATTGAAGTCAGGCCCTTCACACTGAGCTCCCTTCCCAGCCCCTTCTTTTAATATATTATTTTGAGACAGAGTCTGGCTAATTGCCCAGGCCAGGCTTGAACTTGCAGTCCCCCTGCTTCAGCCTCCTGGAGGGGTGAGATGACACACATGCACTGTTATGTCCTGCTTATTTCTAGAATTCCCATGCAGCGATTTTGGAATGTGGCTGACTGTGGGTAACAACTTGTGGAACGCAGAGCCACGGATAAGGACGCCGAGCTGTACTTGCAGACGAACAGCCTCTTGCTGCACGCCTGTTTTGGGCATTGTCCTTGGTCAGTGCAATCCGAGAGCTCACGCTGGCCTTCAGAATGAGGCAGGCAGCTCTGCTAAAGGGCTGCAGCAATCTGCCTGCTGCTGAGCTCCCAGAGGGCGTCCAGTCTTTGGACATTTAACTGGGAGCTGTCTTGTGGCTTGATTTATTATTTAGCGTTTCCATTGCTGGACCTTCTTGTGCTTGGATGGCTCAGCAGTGGCCTGAGGGCTGAGATGATGCCCTCTTACCTTTCCTGCACACCTGCTCCCGGCACAGTGTCGCCTGTGATTATTAATTCATGAAGCAGACTGAGGAGAAGGAGCCAGGACAGTGGAGATGGGAAGTGGACATGTGGAGTGACCACTCGTGCCCTGTGAAGACCGACTAATGCCCCAGGGAGCTGAGGCTCCCAGAAACCCGGCGCCCTCTCCCCACCTGACCCGGGCTTCCTGTGCCCATGTGCTGGTCCTGTGATACCACCAAGCATGGGATATGAGCTTGCCCTCTAGGGCCCCAGGGACCGTATCGCAAAGCCCCAGCGAGCCACAGGGTAAAGCCCCTGGGGACAGCAAGGGCTTCCAGCTGAGCCAGGCTGGGGACGGGTACTGGGACTGTCCAGCCCTCTCTGGCTTCCAGACAGTGGCCACCAGGGTGACCCCAGGTGGGACCAGCCCTAATCACAGAAGCATACGTATGAGGCATGATTCAAAAATAGCGTGTGCTTAAATTTAAAAATCATGTTATAATACAAGACACGTTGCCCTGAATCTCCCTCAAAAATCCTCCCCCTTGCTTCAAACATGCTCAGCCCCTTGTTCTTGCCGCTGTCCAAAGCACTTCCGGAAGTCCTCTCTCATGACTATCTTAGTTGTGTTGAAATGGCTGCTGCAATGTCCTGAACTGATTCAAAATGTTTCCCTTTCATAGTTATTTTCACGCTGGGGAAGAGCCAGAAGTTGCACAGTGCCAGATCTGGTGAATAAGATGGACGAGGACACAGTGTCGTGTTTTTACGAGCCTGCTTTTCTATTAGATGGTGCTCAGCAGCAGCATTCACCATGTTTTTGATCACAACATGGTAGGGACACTCATGAAAGAAGATTTCCAGAATTGCTCCAGAAATGGCTAAGAATGATGAGATAAACGTGTTCAAAGCAAGGGAGAGGATTTTGAGGGGTATTAATTGCAAGGAGTCTTTTACTTTAATACATTTTAAAAATTTAAATATTCACTGTATTTTTAAAAATCACCTTTCTATATAAGACTGCTGTTTTAAGCCCCTTTAGGGTAGTTTCTAATAAATAACTGATACTAATCCCAATAACCACCACCTATATATTTAAGTACGTGTATTTCTAGATGCCAAAACATATGTATGAATGTCATGTGTACATTTATAATTTAATATACTCATAGGCTGAAACACAGTGTACATATGTATAAATGCATATAACAAAAGCAGAAGTGATAAAGTCCAAGACTTACTTCATGTGATACAAGACGATACTTTACATCCCTTTCCATTTCACTCTAGTCTCTCTTTCTTGCTCCCTCCCTCTTACTGATTCTGGTTAGTGGCCTCCTGATGGCTGGTGACTGTGGCTTGAGAAGCCCTCGTTGACGGTGTGGACTTCCAGGGTGGGGGAAATCTGCCCTTCCTGAAGTTTCCATGTGACTCTTCCATGAAATCAGACAGCTGTGAATTCTGGGAGAGGGACCCAGACTGCTATCAAATACGCAGAACCAACCATGGCTCCAGGGACTGCCTGGGCGGTGACACCTCAGGTCACCATGTGACATCTTTCACATGAAGACCGGAATCCGCCCAGGCATTCCGCCTTTCACCTATACTCTGGACTCATAGCCAACAGGTACCGTCGGATTCGCACAGGCTTCCGAACTCCTTAGTTTCCAAACTTTTTCAACTTTTACTTTTGTTATTTACTCCTTCTGGTGAAAAATCCATCTCTTTCCCCATTTTCCAAATCAGAATCCTGAGTTGTCTCTCCTCCCACCTCTTTATTAAAGGACGCTTGACATATGAGCTCACAGGTACTCACGTTGTACACCATGCTGTTCCTGTATATATACATTGTGCAATGATTAAACTACATGACATACCTACCACTTCACAGACTGGTCATTTCGTGTGTGTGTATGTGTGTATGTGCACGTGTGTGTGTGTGTGTGTGTGTGTGTGAGCACGTGTGTGTGTTGAGGACAATGAAGATCTACCCTCTGTGCCATCTCCCCAGGCCCAGGACATTGTGGTGACCTAGCCACTGTGCTGTACCCCGGCTCTCAGCATGCACCCCTGCTGCGTAGCTGACACTCTGTCCCCTGCTCTCCTGACTGCTCCTCCGCCACACCATGTCTGACCGGTCCCCCGGGCTCTGCTGATCCTCCAGTTCCACCCACATGACACCTGTCAAGTGCTTCCCCCGAGCCCTGCACCTTCCCCAGGTCCTACGCTCCTGGCTCTCCTCTGGATTGTCACCAAAGCATCCCCACTGGCCTCCTTGTCTGTTGTCTCAATTTGTCAAATGCACTTCTGCTGTGGCTGCCAGATGATCTTGGAAAATTACAAGTGCCATTACATCACTCCCTTGTGTGAACACACTTTAATTATCCAAGCTTCCTTCCCACAGAGAAACAGAGAATACAAACTCCTCGGTGTGGGTGTCAGGCACTCTGGGTCTGTCCCCCATCCACCTCACACTGAGCCCACGGCTCCCCACAAGCTAACCCTTCACCTGAGCTGAGACTCTTCCGCCTGACACAGGGTGTGACGGCTAAGCTGATGGCCAGCTGGGAGCCTTCCAGGGGATCAGTTGAGCACCCTCTGGGTGTGTCTGGGCAGGTCATGGAGGCATGACCGTGGGTGTTATACCTGATCCTCAGTCCCTTCCGCTCTAGTATTGTCCCTGAGTTCTGCTTCCCAGCCACCCTGCAGTGGGTGGCTGTCCTCTTCCCTTCCACCACGATGTTCCTGCCTTGGAGCCAGCCGATCATGGACTGAGGCCTCGGGAGCCACTAGACAAATAAACTCTCCCCCTTTACACTGCAGGAGGCAGGTATTTTGTTCCAGCAATGCAAAAACTGACCAACACAGAGGGGAAACAGAGGCTCAGAGGAAGTAAAAGCTGGCCAAACATCACACGGCTCCTAAGGGGCGTTGCCGTGACTCAAACCCCACAGCCTGGCCCCCACACCCTCACTCTGTTCTGTGAAAGTTGTCGGAATCCAAATGGATTCTACTGGTGTCAAACTCTAACAACCGCAAAAAGTGCAATACAGCTGAGAGGCTAGGAAGGGAGGGCCTCAGGCAACGTGCCTAGGAGACTTAGAAGCGTTCTCAGGTCTGTGTGCCTTAGCCAAACTTAGCTGTGACTTTCCAAACTGCTGCCTTGCTGGGCGAGCTGCCTGCTGCACCTCGCCTGACACACCAACCCCACTAACGGCGTGACACCAACGGCGGCCAGCAGCCCTGGACGCCGTGTTCTCTCTGTTTCGAAGCAAGTGAACCTGCTTCTGGTTCACCGTTAAAAACTTTCTGTTGCTCAACTCTTGGCTACATGCCTGGTCTCCACAGCACGCATAACCCAGATCATAATTCTCTGCCACCTCCGATTAAACTCAGTACCCCTCAGGGAGTCTATCTCTGTTATTTAGGTTGAGGAAAAAAAAAACCTTTTTATCCAGAAATAATTCAAACTTACAGAAAAGCTGCAAGAATACAAAGAATACACCTGTGTGCTTGTGACCAGAGCATACTGTTAATATTTCGCCTCTTTGTTTTACTTACTTTATCATTATAATTGATTACAATTATTAATTAATCTCTCTGTGAACCATTTGCGAATCAACCGCACATACTACACCCCTTTACCCTGCGATGGTTCTTAAGCACACGGATAGCCCTGCGTGAATATTCTCTCCTACGTAACTCCGAATAAGGACACGCTCTTACATAAGCACACACAGTTACCTAACTCAGGAAACAAAACATTTTATTCAAATTTACCCAGCTGTCCATCTCTGTTCTAATTTGTCAGTTGACCCAGCCACGTGTTACAGTCTGTTTTTCCCTCCGGCACACGCCAGGTCTTGGAGCAGCTGTCACTGGAGGCGTCCGTCATCGTTGTCACTCCTGCAGCATGGTCCTGGCCACTGCTTCCCTGCACAGGGTGGACTCCCAGAAGTCCTGCCACCCTTCCCCCGGCTGGCTGCTATGTGTTCTTCATTCCAGTGCTGTCCTCCTGGCCGGACAGGTTCTGAGCTCCCAGCTGACACACTACAGAGGGGACACTGTGTCCTCTGCAGGGTGGCTCATCACGGGCTCCAGATGTCCGCCGTGCTGCCACGCACCTGCACAGCCCACACCTTGATCCAGGCGCCCTGGCTCCCCCGTCCTCCCAGAGCCAGGCAGTCTCCCCGACGTCCCCACTGCCGTAAGAGCAACGAGCTGCTTCCCCTCGTTCCTCTCTGTCTGCATCTTTCTCCGCTAGGCTTGACGACAAGCGCTTGTCCTTCCTCTTTCGTATCCATGGCAGAGCTTGTTCTAAAACACACCCTTGATCTTTGCTCCCGAGTGAAGAGATGTCTGTATTTTAGCGTGGTTGGCAGAATAAAGGCCCACGTTCTAATCCCTGCAACTGGGAACGTGTTACCTACAGATCAAGGGGCACTTTGAAGATGCGATGAAGTTAAGGTCTTAAAGTGAGAGGATCTTAAGCATTCTGGGTTACCCAGGGGGCCCGATGTCAACACGAGTGTTCTTAGAAGAAGAGGGCAGGAGTTTTTGGAGAGAGAGAGAGAGAGAGATGCTGTGTTGTTGGTATCCAAGATGGAGGAGAGAGGTTTCTAGAAACTGAGGAAGCAAAAAATGGAATTCTCTGCCGAGCTTCCAAAGAAACAGAGTCCTGCGAACTCCTTGATGTGACACCCATAGAACCCACTTTCACACTTCTGACCTCCGGAACGGTAAGACAGCAAGTCCTTGAGTTAGGAACAAGCCACCCTGTCTGTGCTCATGTGTCACAGCAGCGGCAGGAGACTCAGGCTCTGGCTGCTTTCCAGGCTGGCTTGGAGGCAGAGGGCGGCACCCCCCATCCCCCTTGGAGCCCCCACTTGGACTTGCCCCGAGGGGCTCCTGCTCGGCAGCCCGTCCTGCAGAACCCGGGTCTCACTTGGTACCTCACCTGCGGCCGGTTCCCCTGTCAGAGAAGGCATCTGGGGCACGGTCTCTCCAGCCCAGCAGGAAGAAAATGCTACCCCTGAGAGGGCCTGGGGCTTCCCACCCCCAAGACAAAAGCAGGCACATGCTGGCCCAGAGTGCTGGGAGAAACGAGAGGCCCCCCCGAGCTTGCGGGCTTGGATGACAAAGCAGACGGTAGAAGAGAAGGGACACCGGGGTCAGGACCCGACAGCAGCTGCCCCTTCGAAAGTCAGCCTCACCTGCTTCAAGTGAGGACGTGATGCCTGCTTCCAGGGCGACAGGGAGCAGGCCTCAGGGACCTCGGGCCTTGGAAACCACCATCGCCATGTGACTCATGTGTGACACAGATGTAGTCCCTTCCTTCCCTGTGGCAAGCTGTGTGCGGCTGCCTGTCTTACCGTCGCCATGAGATGTCTGGGCTTGGGGTGTAAGTGACACCGCTAGAGCGGCGGAGCACCGCAGGCCCTGACTGTGGACCCCGCGAGCTGCAGGTCGTAGGAGGAGCCTGGGGGCGCCAGACTGCAGGCACAGCTCGGGGCCGTGCCCTGAGGTTCGCAAAGGCAAAGGTGGAGCTTGGAACCTCTGCAGGGGAAAGCATGCTGCTGAGCCCCAGCGGGGGCTTTTCTTCCACTCCTGGGGAAGCCTTGGGAGGAGCACCCCAGTGCCCCAGAGAGGAGGAGACAACTTCCTGTGCTGACCACTTCAGAGGAAGCGAGAGGGAGTGCTCACGGGCTCTGTGCGGGAGAACCCCGCCTCTTCCATCCCCAGCCCCTGGATCCTGCTACTGGGACCTGCAGCTCCAAGACCCTGATCAGCCTGCCAGGGCTAACAGCAGCCCTGTCCTGTCCACCTGTCTTGGGTTTTGCAGAAGCGAGGAGTGGATACATGGTTGGTGCTAAGGCCCTGAGGTTCTTGGGTTTGCTTGTCACTGAGCACAGCACAGCCCATCCTGACTGGTGCACCTCAGGCCAGCTCTCCATGTGGCCTCAGGAAGGACAACACCCAGAACTTTGATTTCTGTCAGTCTGGTGCCAGACTCATCTGCCTTAATTGGTCCCAGATTCACTCTGGAGCAGAAGAGAAAAGCATTATTTTTGTTTCTGCTTTCTCAAATCAGCATCCCACCTACCCCACGCCACACCTTTGCACACTCACAGGTTCCCCGAGGCTCAGCTTCCCTTCAGGGCTGCGTGGATCCTGGACGACAGAGACGAAAGTCACCCCACAAACCGGATCTATCCTGGAATGCCCTCTGTGCCGGAGGTGCCCCACCCAGACCACGCTGCACCCGACACGCATCCTCTGCAAATTGCCCTTATTTGGAGATGCGTCCGCACCCACAGTGACGTTCACGGCCGCAGCTGGGACGCTCGGAGCATCTCAGCACCAACCTGCAAGCGGGTGCAGCCACCGGCTCCCCGAGGCCCCGCCCACTTCAGGGGCTTCCCTGGACCCTTCTGGGTGTCCTGCACCCCCTACCTGCGGCTCGGGATCTCTGCTCCACACCTGGCTCGGGGCCCCCTGCTCTTCCAGAACCTTTTTTGTTAAATATCCGTAGACCATCCGGGCAAATCCATGTGCCAATAACACGCCTACTCAGCTAACACGTAGGCAGTGAGTCAGTGTACTTGTAATCAACCCACTGGGAAGCAGCCAGGGGGCTCGGGTGTCCCTTGGACAGGTGGGGCGCTCCCTCTGCTCCTGCCGGCTGGCCCCACCATGTCGGGGGCTGCAGTGCATCTTGGGCTGTTTCTCTGTGACCGCCCGGCAGAGAGCTCCATCTCAGCCTTTCACCAAGCTCAGCAAGGCCGTGGAGATCAGCTTCTCCCGCTGCCCCCAACCTCCCTGCCCAGCAGGCCAGCAGCCCAAAACGCTGCTGGGACCCCAGATTTGAAATCTGGGGGACCCCGGACTCCTGCTCGAAGGCAAACGCTTGGGCTGACGGTGTCTCTGAACTCCATCTGCTCTTGCGGGGCAGCCTGCTGGCCAGGAGGAGAGAGAGGGTCCCAGACAGAGGGCGCTCGGGAGCAACCTGGGGAAGCATCCACGCTCCTGGACGCAGGCTCACCTTGCCCATGTGGACTGCGGACATCATTTCCGCAGTGCCTGGTGCTGGCCACCTGCCCCCACATCCATTCTCCACTGCCCCCAGTTCAGGCTTTGCAAACCATCTCTCCTGGCTGGGCTTTCTTGTCCACCACCTTCAGGAGGCTCAGCCTACCACAGGAGGCCGGTGCAGCAGGAATGCTGGGGCGCTTCTCCCCTCTTCCCCTGGAGCCTGTATGGCATCCCTTAGGGTCCAGACACACCTCCTGCCTGGCTTCCCGGGCTCTCCCCACACCTCCTCCTCCCGGTGCCTTTGCAGCTCCGCTGGCGGCCTCTGGGGTGCTGTGAGCCCCTCCTTGGCCCAGCTCTTGGGCTCAGCCTCCCACACTGAACCCCTCCATGGAGCTTCAGGCCCCGGCCCTGAGGTCTTGCTGGACTCTGCCCACTCTGTGTGCAGCCCTGTGCCGGGCTGGTGGAACGGAGCAGGGCCCCGTGCACAGGATCTGTGCAGGGTGTTTAGAGGCCTGGGCTCGCCACGCACAGCATGCAGGTGTGGCCGTGACAGCGGGGAGAATGCTGGAGTCTGAGATTGCTGCCTGAATAAGTGGAAATCTTTGCTCAGCAGGTCCTGCCACCCCCGTGGGGTGAGTCTCTGAGTCTCCTGCTCCATCCCTGGAAACGTCAGGTCACTCCCAGCTCTGCTGTGCGAGCAGACAGATGGAGTCCGTGCGCTCACCACTCCTACCTGCGGCTCTTCCAGTGACGCTGCTGGCTATTTTCCTGAGAAGTTTTCGTACCCTAGAATAAATGAGCCCACTGAACAGGCGCCTTCAGAACCCTGAGATCAGAAGAAGGGGACTTTTCGTAGCACCCCAAGCTCCGCCTCTTGGGGGCTTTTGGGGTCCCCCACTTCAGATGAGAGCCTGGCAGAACGGAGGTGTTGGGCAGGCTGCCCTGGGAAGGCTGCGGGTGCAGAGGGGGCTCTGTGCCTTTCTCTGGGAGTCCCGGATGACTTTGGCTCTCACTGAAGCTGGGAATCATTTCTTGACTCTGAAATACAGCCCCCAAAATGTGTTCAGCTGGGGTGGTCCCCTCAGAAGGCGGGAGACGGCAGTGTTCAGCCCTGACCCCATCCGGATCATTTATTCAGAAGTGGCTGGTAACTTGGGTTCACTGTCAGAGTCTTTGGCCATCGTGGCAAGCATATTTAAGAGAGCCAATGGGCTCCATCTCATCACCCATCTGTGGCAGCCGAGGACGGTCTGGGGGTGCGGTCCACAGGCCACAGGGTGAGCATTCCACGGATCCAGGAGCATGGTGAGCAAAGTAAGGCCTGTTTGCGGGCGCAAGGCTCAGGCCGCTGCAGGCCGCGCCACCCCGCCTTGCTGCTAGACGCCATAAAAATTGAGTTTCCCAAGTTTTGCAATTCATATTATGAAACTAGGATGAGATGACACTGATTTATTCATTAAACCAACAAATATTGACTCGTACACACCCAGCACGGTACAAGATTAATGGGGTTGAATGAAGGAGTCTTTCTGCCCTGGGTACTGTTTCTTTGGCTTCTGGCAACCTGAGATCATTTCACAAGTGCTTGGTGATTGGATACGAGTCAGGAATTTATAAGCTAAAACGTGCCTTCTGAAACTTGATAGTAATAATGCTTCTATTACCAAGAACGACTGTTGTTTGTGACAAGTCCCCGAGGCAGCTATATCTGGCTCAGTAGCAGATGGCAGGTGCCCCGAGCTATTTTTCTCATCCACTTTGTTCTTTTTCTTGTTGTTTCTTTGTGCTTTTTTCATTTTAAAATTAAAACTTCTTGACTCAGTGGAGATAGCAGCTAGAGTCTGTTGGTTGCGACAGTTCCAGATGTACGGAATGTCCACAGGTCCAGAGAAGCTGGGGGCTTTCTGACAGTTATGGAACTGCTGCCCATGTCTCCAGGTCCCCCGCTGAAAAGACACATTCTCAGGATGTCAGTGATCATCTTTGCTCTTTTCCAGCATCGTAGAGTCAAGAGCAGGGAGTATGTCGCTGATCACAACGTAACGGACAAACCTTGCCGTCACCCAGCATCTCCTCCTCACACTGGCGCGGCAGGCACACCAAGGGCTCTTTCCTCAAAGCACACACATCAGGATTCTTCGCAGTTGTAAAGCAGAATACTTGCAAGAATCACAGAGGCACGTAATCGCCTTCCACATCAAATGCCGTCTGATACAGGAGCCCTCCCCTACCGCGCCCCCCTTCCAACTGCTGTGGCATCCAGTTTGCTCCTGATCTTGCAAGCATGTTAGTGGCCGTGTAATTTGTCCTCATTTTGTATATGAGAAGTTCGAGAGTCCCGGATGGTGATTGTATAGTGCTGTGTTCCTCATCTTTAGCCAGAATGTTAGCTGGTGTAGAAGGTATCATTTTGCTGTTGTTGTAATAGGTTTATTACAGAGGTATTTCTTTTGAAATGTTGTAAGAATGCTCCTGACTCTATGTCAGTTTGATGAAATCCAGTTTTCGGGGAGTCGCTATGGCTCTTCCTAGTCACCTGTCCCTTTCATCATCTGTGCGGGATCCTTTTCCTTGCTACATCTGGATTTGCACTTGACGTTCCTTCATCGTTTATGTTAATATCATCGTTCCTGATACAACACTGATGTTACTGTCTTGATCACTAACTGTCACACTTCCATTAATCTGGGTTAAGCCATTGATCTATTTTTATGAATTGGGAATATCATGCCAACCCCACAAACAGCTCCGATGGCAAACTCAACGAATGCAAATGAAATGCACAGATTTATAAAAATACATTCGCTGATATTAATTCTACCCCAATCATGAAATGTTAGCTGAAAATAAAACCCCAAGCCATCTGGTCTTTGCGATGCTTACATAACTTTAAAATTGTAATCATTATTAAGAACATAATGTGGCTTCTCAGATAATCATAATTAATCTTATGTCTCAGATCATGACATATATAATTTAATTGCTTTTCTCTCTGCAGCTGTCGAGCTGCTTGCTAGATGGCCTGATAATGGCTGGTGGGAACAGGAGTGCAGTTGGGGGAGTGAAGTCGCAGCACGGTGTGGTCCTGCAGGAGAGCGCAGCTGACTGGAGGACAGAACTTGGCAGGCAGAGAAGGCCAGGAGAGCGGAAGGGAAGCCCGGGGGAGCCCTGGGTGGGGGGGACGGTGCTGGGTAAGGGTCCGTCTTAGAAGGGGAGAGTGGTCTGGAGAGAGTGCCTCTGTACAGAAAAATATTTTGTAGGGAGCAAGGAGAAATTCAAGTGAGCAATCACCATGGCTTGAAATAAAGTTAAGGAAGAATCAACAATGATTCTTTGCTCCTAAAACAGAAAATACAGGTAGGCAGGGCAGCCGCCCGGGAATACCTGATACGCGCAGTTCCGCGCATCTGGAACTTCAGTTATCCAAATGATAACAAGCTGGTCTATGGCACAGACGATGGCCGCGTTAAAATGGTCGTTTCACACTAGGGAATTGTGTCCAGGAGTGTGCTGAATCCATGTGAGCACCTGACATTCCTGGGCCTGGGAGGTGCCGTGAGACTCCAGGAAGCAGAGGATGACCTGGGAGCTGAGGCCCAGCCGTGCCGTGCCCGGGGCTTGGCTGGTGGAGGAGGAGTCACGGTGCAGGAGGGAGAAGGAGGGAAGGAGCAGCACCGAGCGCCAGCTGTTCTGCAAGCGCATCGGCCTCACCAAACGTTACCCAGAGTCCAGTAAGATGCCGGTCGAGACTGAGTCTGTGGGTTCCACAGCGTTTGGTTCTGCTGCCCTGGAAAGGGCGGTTCTGACTCAGTGAGGGTGTCCACGCCTTGACCACGGAGTCAGGGACCCTGTGAGTGCGAGTGACACGTCCAAGAAGCCGAGCCGGGAAAAGTGTGATGAGGAGCGGCGGCTGAAGGTTTTACATGAAGATCTTTCCTTTGTCCTCCCTAAAATGGAAAATAATGGGGACACACTGACACCTGGGAGAGAAGGCTGGACAGGATGTGCAGAACACACAGGGCACTCTGATGGAGCCAAGGAACTCGGAGACAGGAGCAGCTGGGATGCCAGCCTGGAGAAAGGGCCGTCCACATGGCAAGAGAGGAGTGAGGCGGAATGGCTGGACACAGGTGGAGGCCGGGACCTGGTTTCCTGCAGAAGGAAGAGCCGAGCTGTTGTCCGAGAGGGGAGATTTGGAGCCGTCAGAGTGAGAGCATGTGGGGCAGGAACAGGATAACCACCATGGAAAGCGCAGGGCAGAGCGAGCTGAGCAGATGAGCTGCAGCTGGGGGAGGGAACCTGTACCAATTAAGTAATGCATCTCAGTGGGCTGTGTTTCTGCAGGATTCCTGCTGGGCGTGTGCCAGGGTGATGGCACCACTGGTGGCTCTGGCTGCTCCACATCCATGTCGTCTTCTTCTGTTCTTGGTAGAATTTGTATTTTCTTTGCACAAGATCACCTCTCTTCAACTCTAGGGCCCCATGGTTCAAATTGCTGGCTTCAGAGGTAGCGTGGGACGCAAGCCCAGCCAATCGGTGAACTCCACTCTAACTGGGTGTCCTGACTGGTTCAGAGATGGGCAGATAACTCCAAAGGAACCAATCAGACTCAGCTCTGGGACCCTGGTGTGTACCAGTGGGCGAATGGAGGTCTCTGTGGTGTTGCTGCCAGGGCAGATCATGTGACTGAGTTCACCCCACTCACCTTGTTGGAGAATGAGGCCAACAGCAGGGAGCTGGAGGGGAGAGGTGGAGAGAGAGACTTGCTCCTGACGGCAGCGTCTGCAGCCGTGTGTCCAGCCACAAGGACCCCTGGATGTCATAGTTAAAAGGCCAACAGACTCCATTTACCTTTAGGGTTCTGTGCCACAAGGAGTGTCCACCAGCCACTGGCTGAACTTCCATGAGCTCTTTTCTTTCTTTTCCACCCAAGTATCAGTCCCCAACCTCCAAATTTGTATTACTTTTCTCACATTGCATCTCACGGTGTTGTTTTGCTTTCTTCCTGTCCCCCAAACCATGCCATCTTGCTAAGGTTAGAGATGGTGGTGGCAACAGATGGCACAGGAGTAGAATGGGCACTGGCTTGTCTTTTGTACCCAAACGGCTACTTAAGATTGTCCTAAATCTGTCAGTGGAGGTTCCCGAGCCCGTCTGCTCAGAGGTAGCTTTTTCCTCTCCCTGCCTCCCGTCAGGCAGGGAGTATGCTGAGCCATGAAAATGAATCTCTCAGATTCTCTCAGCCTCCTTTCCGGGGCTGGATGTGGGGCCACAAGCCAGAGTCGCGTCACCCTGGAGATAGGGCTGAGCAGGCACAACTCTCCGGGGTGAGGCGGTGGGGACCTCACACTCCTCCACACGCACATGCCACACAGAGGGCTCGAACAGCCCAAAGAGGGGGTCACCACTGGGGTACATGGTAAGGCTGCAGCTGAGGCTTGGGCTTCGCACAGAGGCCTGAGGGTTCTGTGGGGGAGCATACGACTCTGTCTCCCACCAAGTGTCATCCTTGGGGGATAATGATGAATGTCAAGGACTGGACAGTGTCCCCACTCACACCTGCAGGCTGAAGCCCTAACCCCAGCGGACTCTAAAGGAAGTCACCAGGCTGGGCCCCACTCCAACAGGACCGATGTCCTTCCAGAGAAATCTGAGAGCTCACTCCCCACACACAGGAGAAGCCAGGAGGACCTGGGGAAGGCGGCTGTGTGCCCAGCCAGGCGGAGATGCTTGCCAGACACCCACTCTGCTGGCATCTCGGTCTTGGGCTTCAGAACTAAGTGTTTCACCCACCCCGCCTATGCCATCACGTGTGGCGTCAGGGCTGCCGGGCCCGGCGGACATACCGCACAGCAAGTGTTCACACCGCCAACTCGTTGCCCTGCCAGCCTCCCTCCAGGCCTCACCGCCCAGGGGGACGCCAAGTGACTGCGGAGCCCAGACCCTGTGTCCTGGCCGGCTTCCCCTCCTCGGTCTACACTGCGAGGTGCTGGCCTGTGCGGGGAGTGGCTGGGCGCTGATGAGGGTTCTAGACGCCCTGGTAATGTGGCAGCCGGGCTCTTAAGAATGAGTTCCGACAATGTGGATTGTACGTGGGTCTGGAGCGGGTGGATTGTTCCATGGGGACAAGCTGGGTGTCTGGGGCAGGGATAGTGTTAAGTGACGCTTCCCGTTTCCTCCTCCCACATTCCAACAGCAATTATGAGTTCAGATCGATTACGAGCCCCAGGACCACACTGGTGATTTTCCCTCTTCTCCCTCCACAGGAAGCTGCTCTGGGTCCCATCACCAGACCCCTTCCCACCGGATCGGGTCAGGGTTGGCCAGTGGGTGGGTGTGACCCAAAGTCAGAGGGGAGGACAGGGGCGGGGCGGCTCCTCCTCCACTTCCTCCCTGCTGGGCTGCTGGCTTATTGGTGAAATCTTCGTCGCACAGCCACCATGGGAAAGAGCGGCCTTCTATCACTATTTTGTGGGTGATAAAACAAAGCTCAGTCACAGTGACTTGCCAGTTACTAGAGTGAATCAT
>PVJO010022457.1:0-28024 GCA_004026905.1 Hystrix cristata | reverse complement strand
TTGTGTCTAGATGTCCCCCCAAAGCCTCATGTGGTAAGAGATAGCTGGATCTAGAGTGTGTGATTACTAAATTGATCCATTGATCGGTTTGGCATGGTTCTGCTGGGATCAAGGATGTGAGACTGAGATTGGGGGTGGGAGTGCTACCCGCCCTAAGGGCAGGTAGCCTAGATAAAAGATACAGGAAGAAGCTAACTAGCTGCTTGTTTGCATTGCTTATTTGCATACATTCCTTGCAATTCCTCACTTTACTTTGCTGCCGGTGGGCTGCCGGTCTGCCATGCCGCCCCGCCTCGGACCCAGCGGACTATAGACTGAAACCTCTGCAGACTGTGAGCTAATAAACCTTTCTTCCCCTAACTTTGGGTGTCGGGTATTCTGTCCCAACAACGAGAGAAAAGTAACTAAAACAGCTGCTAACCAAATGTACTGAGTTTGAATTGAGTTACTTTTGAGCTAAGAGGCACTTGAAGTTCTTCAGCTGTATCTGCCAGCCATCTAGCCATTTGTCCAAATACAGATTTGGAGGATATTTGCAGGAAAGGAGCTTAATAGTAGAGACTGAAAATTAGCAATATGCATTGTCAACTCTACATAAAATTCCTCCTTTTGCCTCTTAGCTAATGGCAGTCACAGTTTTTTTGTGGGGTTTTTTTTGTTGTTGTTTGGTTTTTTTTTTTTTTTGGTTTTTTGGGGGGTTTTTTTTGGTGCTGGGGATCGAAAGTCACAGTGTTAGGTAGTGAAAAAATGGATCACATCTCAAATTTCTTTCTCTGTATCTATAGGCATCTTCTGGAGCCAAGCTCAGAAATACTATAAGAGATATAATCCCTTCTTTAAAGAATTATTATAAGAACATATTGGTATTGTCAATCCCTATGTTGCTGCTAAAACTTATAAGTGGGAAAAGGCATGTCTTAGTTCAATACCACAGACTGGGCTGTAACAAAATACCACAGACTGGGAAGCTTTAAACAAAAATGTTGATTCCTCACAGATGAGGAAGCTGGGGAGTCCCAAGGTTAAGGTGCTCGCAGATCTCTAGCCTGGTAAGGCCTGTTTCCGTCTGACTTATTGTGTCCTCATTTGGTCTTTCCTTGGTATATGCACATGGGTGTGGGGGAGAGAGGGATCTAACTTCCTCTTATAAGGGCACTAATCCCGTCATGAGAGTCCCACTCTCACAACCTAATCTAAATGTGACTACCTCCCAAAGGCCCTAGCTCCAAATGCCATCAAATAGGGGCTTAGGACTTCCACACAGGAACTTTGGAAAAATACAGACATTCAGGCCAGAACCAGATAACCCTCCAGATGAACATTAGAAAGTGCTGCAGTACTCCTCACAGTAATGTTTACTACAGTACAAAACCACTTTTACTCTTACGAATGGGTATAAATTTAGTAATTGTTTGGGTATGTGATAGTAGGAGTATCATTTCAGGGGCATTTTAAACCTGTTTGAGACCTAGGAAATAACCAGGCAGTTAAGATTAAATCGTAAGTCTTCTAGGAAGAAAATAAGATACATGTGGCCTGAGAAACTGATTATTTGGCTCATAGAAGAAAATAAGTTGTAGGGGCTGGAGATTTAGCTCAGTGGTTAGAGCACTTGCCTTTCAAGCAAGCACAAGGCCCTGAGTTTGATCCCTGGCACCAAAAAAAAAAAAAAAGAAAAAAAGAAGAGAAAATAAGTTGTTATCTTTCAGCCAAAGCATCCCAGTGTTTGTAACCTTTCTTGTGCTGTGGACCCCTTTGGCGACCTGATGAAGCTTGGATCTATTCTTAGACTAAAGCTTTTAAATGTATGAGATAAAATACAAAGGAAACTAGTTATGCTGAAATGGAGCTTTATTCCTAGACTTTTGGATTCTGTGGATTACAGATTTAAAACACCACATACTTGAAGCCCAGAAGATGAGCAAGGGAGAGTAATACAATGAAAAGAAGAAACATTTTCAGTGTGTTATTAGCACTGTGTTGCAAGGCAATGTGAGGATGAAACCCAAAGTTCTGTGTTGTCTAAAAGTAGCCTAAGAACTCATTGCAGCGCTTGGGGATGGAACTCCTCACAATGACTAAAACGGGGTTTGCAGAAACAATAGCTGTTTTCTTCCATTGTCTTCTCTTGGATAAACTACTTGGATTTTTTTTTCCCATATGATTTTTATTTTTCTCTTGAATGTGTCACTTTTCCTACTGTAGTTCCAGTTCTCCACTTATACAACCAAGGTACAAATCAAATTACTTTCTGCAATAGTTGAAAATTTAAATGTAATACAAGGAATAAATGAATAGTATGTAATAATTGCTGAGCAGAGCTGAGCACCTACCATGCTGGATGTTGCAGCAGCTGCTGGAATTGCAGGTATCTGAGATAAGGTTCCTGCCCATAAGAAGTTAAAAATCTGGAGGTAGCAACAGACAAGTAAGACGATTTCAATACTGTGTAATTACTGATTTTTTAAGACTTGTTTTCTCAAATGTTGCAGCTCTAATAGAGGGTTATGATACAAAATTTATTTCTTTTCCATAATTGTGGGTTCTTTTTAAATGAAAAACATACAGTATATTGCTGTCTATCCAAGAAGCAAAAATAGGTTTTCCCTAGAGATGTGGAGCGTCAGAGGCCAAGTATTCAGCCCCCACCTTTGGGCAAGACATTCTCAGACTTCACAAACACAGTACAATCTGCTTGATTTATTTTATGCATGACACAATCTCTTTTAGTAAGCCATATCAATTTTAATAATGTTCAAATTATTTCCCATTTCTTTTCCAGTTTCTTTATGATAGTATTTTTATGCTTCTGTCAGTTCTGACAACGGAGGTTGACCAAACACTGTAATAGCTTTTAGATACTATGTATATTTTACCTAATAAAATAATGATGAATTAGTAAGATAATAAGTGTAATTACAAAACATTACAAATATTTTCTGATTTATATCCCAAAATTTAGATTCCATTCTTTTTTCTGCATAGTTTCTGTGCTCCAGCATCATTTAACCTACCTTAAATCCCCAATCCTCTCTTAAAATAAGAAAAATAGAACTAGACTTCTGGCTATTTGGAAGAATAAATTAAGCTTAATGAAATTATATCTGTGCATGGTATAAAAACCATAGCATAATTATTTCCAAGTGAATATAAATGATGTTTCCCCTTAATTAAATCATTGATTATTTGCTAGGTGTAACAGTGCTGACTTCTCGTAATAAACTTGAATTCTGGGGAAAGTGCTGGTAAATCTTTATACCTTGAACTTACATATGACATTACTTTGGGCCAAGAAAGCCGTTGAAAGAAGACACTATGAAGGCAGCAGTGGAAATTTTGGGCAGCCTAAGGAAGACTAACTTTTTAAATTTTATAACTAGTATAATTCTACATGTTTCTAGAACTCATTGAACAGCCCTGGTTAGCAAATGACATACATAAATACAACTTTGGTAATTTCACACCCGAAGTTTTGTGTAAATGAAAGAATTCACCCAACTCATAGATTTTAGATCTCAAGGGGAATGTGGGGTTGACAAGACCAGTAGTTCTCAGAGTGAGTGTGTCCCTGGACAAGCGGCTTCAGTGTCATCGGGGAACTCATTACAGATGTAGTTTCCTGGTTCCCTCCCCAGACCCACTGAGTCAGACATTCTGGGGGCAGAGTCCGGAAGTGTAAGTTTTAACAAACTCTCCACATTATCTGACTCACACTATATTTGGAGAATCACAGATTTGGATTTACATTTTGAACCGGACAATCGTTGGGTGCGAGGAGCACTCCTCCATGCTGGAGGGTGTCTGGCAGCATACCTAGCCTTTGCTTACCAGATGCCCCTAGCACCCTCCCCACTGAGAATGTCTCCAGACATAGCCACGTGTCCCTGGGAGGGAGAATTCACTTCTTCAGATCGACTTCCTGCGAGGATGCAGGCTTGTCCTCTCAGCATTCTTGACCGCAACTTCTCTTACACATGTGAGCTGTTTTCTCTCCCTTCTCCTTTTGGGAGTCACGGAAGTGATGGATTGTTCTCTTCCCAATTCCCTTGGGCCAAAGGGGATCAACAGATACTTAAACACATTTAAATACTTGATTCTTTCTTTAAAATATTAGTAACTTTTATAAATGGTATGCATTTAATGATATAGGACAAGAATGGATTTTGTTGTAAAGTGTGGTTTATTATTAATCTTTCCTCAGTACTTTACTCCAGAATGCCATCATTTAGGACTCCCTCACTGCTTACCACTCTGCCTCCTCCGTAATAGACATTGGCCTACCCCCATTCCCTGCGCACTTACTCCATGTATTTAGCACAGCATTGGTGCTTGCCACCTCACTTCTATACCCTCAAGTCATCTAATTCTCCATCTTTTACCCTCAGGACTTAGACCAGAGCCTAGCACATTAGGAAAATAATGATGGCCAACATTTCCTGAAGAGTGTTGTGTCTTAGGCACTGCTTTAACTTCAGTTTTCATACTACTACCAATGAGGCAAGTGCTATCATTATTCCTTTTTGTGTGTAATAAAGTTGAGAGTCATAAAATTAGATATTTTGTTCAAAGTTAAAATATGAAGAAATGATGGAGCCTGGATTTGAACCCAGGAGTTTTGATCCTTAAGATCAGGCTGCTAATCACTACACACTGTAAATGCTTAATAAGTGTTTGGTGAAGGCATTCACACTTTAGTAAGGTTTAATGAATAATTGGCTTGATTACTTAGAGCTAATGGTGAAAGCTTTCAAATGGACTATGTAAAAGTTCATTCATCAACCAACTGTACATGTGAATGTCAATTATGATATACTAACTGGCAACATTTGGAGGAACAGTTTAGAAACTGTCCAAAGGAATGCGACTTAATGAAATCACATGCAGTAAAGACATTTGAATTTCTCCTTGTGTTTATAGGCCAAGAGGTAACAGAAAGTTGTCTATAAGAGCCTAGAGAAGAGGTTAATAAAAGAACAGATGAATAGAAAGAGATTTCTCACACTTAGTACTTCTTTCACGGTCCCTATTGCTATACCTTATATCAAAATCCAGTAGTTCTTCAGCCTCTGATATACGTCGTGGTCACCTGGGGAGAGTATTTTCAAAATGTACCCAGTTGTAGGAAGGCAACCTGGACTGGTGAATCAGAATTTCACAGGGCATGTCTGTATCTTTCATGTCTTATTGCAAAGTCCCCAGCTAATTCTACTCTGTTCCAAGTGTTGAGAGCTAACTCCTATCTGTTCATAAAATCCAAAGAAAGTAGCAGACTACCCAGCAAAATTCACATGGTTAAGTTACCCTTAAAAACCCAAACAAAAACACATACTCTCATCCTGTTGATGTAGGAGCCAAACAAGAAATATGGTGGAAAGCCATTGTATGGCCTATTGGCAGTACAGCATGGCTCTTAGATGTCTGCTGCCCCTGCCACAGACGGTAGCTCCTTCTTCTTGATGCTGCTCTCTTGCAAGAGAAAGTGTCAGACAATTGTGTGTATCAACAAATTGTATCAGTAAACTGTGTGTCAAGTGATGTGCATTAATTACATCATTTTGTTTCCTGCACAATAATAATTCTCATCTGAGTAAATGGAGGACCAAAGAGATCGCAGTTACCCCATTACCCAGTAAAAATGAACCACAGTGTGAATCAAAAGCCTAAACCTACTTGCTTGGTCTTTCTCATTTTCTCTTCAATCAAATAGATTGATAAAGAAATATAGATATGTCCGAATTCCCTTTTACTACAAATATTGAGGGCTCACATATTGTACATTATGTAAGTACACACCTGATCAAACTGTATAAAACTCCTCCCTCATAAAAACATAAATGGAACAGCAAACAACTTCAGATATTTAGGTGAAACCTTTGTTGACAGTAGAGTTTTCCATTAGGTTCAGTGTTCCTTAAAATTTATGTAACTGGTAAATACTGAGAAAACAATTACATGGTATGAAGTATGATAAATATACTTCACTCTTTCTGGGCAGATACCCTGTAAAATTGAACTGCTTTGTGTCCTTGTATTTGTTTTACATTACTATAATAAAATACCAGAGGCAGGCTAACTTGTGAAGAAAAGAGATTTATTTTAGCTTATCATTCTGAAAGTTCAAAATCTAAGATCAGGCAGGCTGCACAGATTTGTGAGGGACCATCACAGATGGCCTCACTATGGTGTGAGCAGATATGGGAAGAAGAGATTATAATGGAAACAGGAAGCTAGATTGCAATTTGGGGTCAGGCTCACTCTTACAACAACTCTTGTGAGAGTTTGGGTTTCCCATAAGAGCTACCTTCATCCCTTCAGAGAACAGTGACCCCATCACCTCCTGCAAGGCCCCATTTCCTAAATGTCACCATGTCAACACTGCCACACTAGGGCTTGAGCCTCCAACACATGAAGCTTTTGGAAACAGACCACACCCAAAGCATAGCAGTCACAAATAGCATTAAGTGCTTTAATTACTATTTTTAAAAACAGAGAAATCAACAAGGTAGAGAGAAGGAATATGAGTCACTAAAACTGGTCATTACAAAGACCTTTAGATGGAAAAAGAAAAGAAGGGCCTTTTTTTTAAGAAAATATGGTGGCCAACTATATACTGGTACATATGTACTGGCCCACAGTTCCTTATTCAAAATCCTGACCAGACAGCTTTCAGAATCCGGGGACTTCTCCGGTGTGGAGAGGGTTTTAGGAAGGCATTACTCACATATACTGTATCCCAGTGGCATCTGGAGGAAGGTCACATGTCAACCACACTAATATTCCTGCTGTGAAGTTTGTGAATATTCACACTAACTTTGATCAGTAAAAACTGAAACACTCCTATGAAATCAGGTCAGCTATTGTCATCAAATAAGTTGTGGAAAAAACTTTCCTTTTTCAGTAATTTTGGGATTTCAGAGTTACAACTAAGAAACCAGAGGTTTTATACAGCTACAGATGTGAGTGTATAAAATCATTGGCTTTGCATCTTCTCTTGTAAAGCGGGGCCCATTCTGTCCTTGTCCCTGACATGCAGGGCATCCAGCCTCATCACAGAATTTCTTTTGGTTTGGGTTTTTGTTTGTTTGTTTGTTTTTGGTGCCAGGGATTGAACTCAGGGCCCTGTGCTTGCAAGGCGAGCACTCTAACCACTGAGCTAAATCCCCAGCCACAGAATTTCTTTTGATTGTCTGGTTACTCCCAGAACCCTGTGATGATGAGGTATATTGATTACTGTCACATTCTACTTGAACACTATTGAAGAGATTTCCAAATGCTGAGCTGGGATAGCCACTCTGTTCGCTGATTATCTCCAGCACTGAAAAGGGTGCCAGCTGCTCTGTGTTGGTTAAATAATTGAAAGATTTGGAGGCTAACAACCTCCTGCAAACACCAAAATTATGATTGGCAGCGCCTAGATATAGAGAGCCGATATGAGGTGCATGTGTAGGTATCTATTTAATTCAGAGCAACCTGTTATATTCTTTCTGTTACAAAAATCACATGTACATAGGAATGGTTCACACTGGTCCTTCGGTTGTAATCGGGAACAAGGAAGTTCCAGATGATGATGTCATATATTGAATAATCTGAAACTCCGAATCAACACAAGCAAGTAATTGGAATTTTTTTAAAAGATATGGTACTTAATTTTCTTTGCTTTTTTGTATCCACAGGTCTAGAAATAGGTGTGAGGCCAATGAGCTTTAATAGGAAAAAAGGTCATGAATACAGTGAATTAATACAGGGGATGAACACCTGAAAGTGGAAAAAGAAATTTTTTAGTGACTAAAGCGCTGAACTGGTTTACATGGTCACAATAAAATATAGCTCTAGCTAAGTGGAATGTAATGGTAAAAGAAAACTAGTGTAATCAAGACTTAATCTTTCAAGAAATAAGTTAGTTTGATTTTCTTTCCTTTTGATGAAAATATAATTAAATGAGCAAAAATTCTTTTCCAGGAGGAAAAGATACTCATTCCCAATGAAAAGTAAGACAGTATCACTGCTTTTTAAGTGAAGGGCACACACAAGTGCATCAAAAACTATTAGCAGTCTTTTTCCGAACTATGACAATGTCCTGTAAGCACTTACTGACCATGGTACATAAAGAAATTTTAGATGGTCCATGGTGCTAGGCATCTAAAAATTATAGAGCTCAATAATGAGCAGCCGTTACCTTCTAAACATAATACCCCAGGACCACCATAGTCGTAACAGCTGTCATTGTTGTGGACCAGACCTGACACAATAAATATTATTTCATTTTACAGACTCAGAAGTTTGGTATCACTGCTCCCATTCCCATTTTGCAGTTGAAAAGAACAGAATTTGAAAGAGTATAAGGAAGTTCAAACTTTCCCCCTGAAGATTTGGTAACTGAGTCTGTTGAAACAAACTGACAATAGGCAGATTAACAGGGGAAAAGTAAAATTTATTAAAGAATAAAAAATGCATAAGGACAAAAGATAAAGCTCAAAGAAGAACCACAAGGCTGAAGCTTAAGCACTCTTTTCATGGGGAGTAGGCTAGGTGGCAATTTTTAAAATGTATTTCAAGGGGGGAAAGAAAATCTTTTTAGGAGAGATATTTGGCCCAGAGGACAGACGAAGGTCTGAACAAAGTCCCTCTGGACTATGGGTGTGATATGTGATTTTCAATCTGTTCCTTTTGATGAGTTCAATCCTCTTTGGTTAATGAAATTTCAGTAAGACTGAAGGTGAGCTGGGAACGTCGCTCAGTGGTGGAGCACATATGGAGTCCTCGACCCATTGCCAGCACGTGGTGCCGGGTTTGGGTTGGGGGAGATTGAAGGCAATAGTGTCCCTTTTTGGTAGATCTGGTGTTTAAGTAGATAAGGGAACTTTCCAGAAAGCTGCGCCCCTACATTTGCTGCTCTTAGATGCTCTCGGTTGGAGTATCGTTTTCTGAGCCTCAAGCAAGGTTCAGTAGCTGTCCAAGTTTACAAAACATTTGAAGTAGCAAAGTGGAGTCTGCGGTCCAGTCCGTCTGACTCGGGCCCTGCCGCACTTCCTTCTTACAGCCATCTAAATCACATGGAACGCTTTCAAGATCCGTGGTTCTGCAGCATCAAGGGAACCAACACCAAAAACAGGCATCCCAGTCCCCATAAGGCCTTTCCTTCTGTTGTGTGCTCTCAGCTTTCCCACAGCTCATGACAAGAAATTTACCAATATGAAGCCATCAAATCAAGAGCAATTCGTCTCAGCTAATAAGCTCAATAAGCTCTTCAGCTTGCCATTATATTCTTACCTCCTTATTGAAATTGTCCTGAAATATATTAGTTTACTTGAACTGTTATATTTTAACTAATGAAACTTTTAGTTATAGATTTACCAGGCACCAACAGGAAAAATTACAGAATTTCTATCATGCAACCTACTGTATTTGAAACAAGGACTTTCTATGTGCACAAATCAAAAAAGGAAAATGTTGTTATAGGAGTCGTATGGAATTAAAACTAGAAATCACCGATTGATTTTTTTTTTTTTTTAACAAATGTGAGAATCCCCTGTATGTGCTAGGCATGTGCTTTGGGACATATAAAATTCTATCTAGTAAGAGGGTGCTGTGTCTTCAAATGGAAAAGAACCTTCAAAATACCCTGGTGAAGCTGGGTTTTTGAAAATGACCAAAAAGGTTAGAAACAATACATGATAAAATATATGTAACATAGAATATTGTATTATTCAAAATGGCATCTTTGTATTCCTAAAACGCAAATAAAAAGAAGACTTTAATGATGCCCAAGAAAGTGTAGGCAGACAATGACGTGGCACTGACAAGGACCAGCTTTTCCTTTCACTTGCAGCCTGATTATATGGAGGCAAAAGCACCCGCCCTCATCACCCCGTGCCCTCGGCCCTCTTCACCTTGGCGCCCTCCGCCCTCCTCACCTCTGACTGCCACCTGTGTTTGCAACAGCAGTCAGGCCGCGAGCTGCTCGTGCTTTCCTAACAACTATGTCTTGCTACAAATTCATAACATTATTGTATGACCATCCATTCAAGTTTTTCATTTAGCAGTAATATAAAATTTCTGTTTTCCGGAGAATGTAAGTGGTGTTTTCCAATGTCCTTTTACATCTTGAAAGGAATTACCAAGTTCAGATGTTACCCAGTCATGGCCAAAATTACTAAAGTAATACTTGAATGAGTAAACCATTTGGAAATGTTCATTTTTAAGAAATGTAATCACATAACCAGGTTCTAGTCTTCTGTCTTCCACCAGCAAACGGGGTATGCTGGGCGATGTTGTTCAACTCTGAAGGTCTCAATTTCCTTTAATAGAAAGTATGAGGCTTGAGCAGATAAAGTCTAAGAGCTTTCAAGTTCCAAAATTCTGTGGAGGTGACTACTACTGTTGTGGGTCATCCAGGACTCACCCTCAGCTAGGTCTACCTAGTCAGTCTTCCTACCGGACTAATATCCCCCTCCCCCACTGCCATTGCCTTTCGTTGTATTTAAAACAGTAGTTAATTTACAATTGTAAATAAACCTGCTGTAAATAGGGATGGAGGGAACAGAAGGGAGGGGAGGGTAGCGGTGGAGAACCAAGAGACACCATGTATAGGTACAAAACAAACATGTTAAATGTGATCAATATATGGACAATGTACCAATACATGTTCTTGGTTAAAAAATAAAAAAAAAAAAGTAGTTAAACCAGTTAGTTTCCTCTCATAGAATGCTTCAGTTCCAAAGTGAATAAAATATAATTGCACCTCTTTTCAAGGAAGAATAGCTAACAAAGAAGGTTCAGGATTCTGTATCATAAGATTGCCTGCGATGTATTGTACTCACATTTTGTGATCCACGATGATTTTTAATGCTGGTCAGCTCTCTCTAGTGCATCAAGATGAAAGATAAAAAGTGCTTAGCGTTCTGTGGCATATCAGCATTTCAAACTTCCCCTGTTTCTTTTCATAACATCTTGAAAAGATATCTTTTTACAATATCTGCTCAATGCTAACTTTAACTAATAAAATGCAGGCAGGTTTTATGTTGTGGCTTCTCACTTTTGTCAGCCTCCCACTTACAATAATTCCTGCTTTTTCTTTTGACTTGGGTTGTCTGTTGGTCCATGGAATTCTCTGGCATTTGTCTGAATTTATACACACTGTGTAAATAAAGAGCTGAAACCCCCAGAGCCACAGTATCAAAGTGTGTTCTCCCTTGTGGTTCAACCCTTCCCCCTCTTTTGTCTCTCCTGCTGTCCTGCAGATTTCGATCCTTTGGCTTCTTTGTACCTGCTACTCTTTTATTTGCATTTTGTTTGTGCTCCTGACTTATCTCTTGGAATCAGCTTTCCTTTTGCCCGTGTGCCTTTCATTCTCTGCTGAGCAGCGCTTCAAACCTTGCTATTCTAGTCCTACCTAGACTGGTGGCTGTTGGAGCACTGGTCTAGGAGAAGTGTATGTTATTGGGTACTTCTCAGAAACATTCATTCATTCTGGCCATGAGAAAGGATTCTAATAAGCAGATTACAGTCCACAAAAAGTTTGTTCCAAACTACACTTTTTGCTCAAGGGCAAGTCCCTACAGCCTTTTAACTGGGTGTGACAAAGATGATATGGGCCGTCTCTGTAATTCATACTTTATTACAGAAGGCTGGGTTGGGTCTGGTTGAGATGGGTCATTGTTACCCAGTGGGAGAAGGAAAATAAAACTCGCCTCTACGTTTCCTCCACTGGATATGGACAAGTGACCACTAGCTGAGCAGGTGGCTGTGTGCTCCCCTCTCCTAAGAACCCCTTCTGCCTGAACTGGCTCTGGGCTATTTCCTCCCTACATTTCAATACAAGTAAGCCTATACTATGGTTTATCAAAAATATATTCAGAGATATCTAAAATTGGATGGCCTAACCAATTAAAATAAATTGGCATGAAGAGTAATTGGTCCTCTCCTCCTACTAGTATAACAACTCCATGATTTTTAATCTGTGTCATTTAAAATAATTTTATATCATCCATGCTGCCATGAAGAAGACACAGTCACTACGAAGCCTCGGTTACCTAAATTTAAAATAGCCAGTTCCTTCTTATAATCATAAATTCCCCTGTTGAATTTTTCGAGAAAGAAGCAAATGACAGAAATGTAAGAACTAAAATTCAACCCCATTATTCTGTGCTGTCAGTATTTAGACATACAGACAACTGTACAAAATCCAGGTCAGTTCTACTCAGAACACAAGAATAGGGTAATAACAGTGAAATATTACTTAGTCTGATGTTCAAAAGTTTTAGTTCAGTGCCTCCTGATTGGATGCCCAAGACCCTGATCTGCCTCAGAGGGATTAACATGTCCCAACCAGCTTGAACCACTAGTAGAACATGTGTGGCTGTCCCATTGGGCTGCTTGTACCACCCTGTGGGACTGTGACACTGGTGCTTCAGAGTCGCCTGGCAGAAAGACATGTAAATTTCAGCCCCGTCATGAATGTGTTAAATTTATTGCACTAAGTGAGGGAACTGAGATTTTTCAGTCTTCTCCTATTACTGACTTAGCATTTTATCTGGATATATTTCAGTGCATCTATCTATTTCCGTCTTTTATTTTAGGTATATGTGTATTGCTCTTATCTATGCTAAGGAGCTGACAGCACCTGAGAGCAGAATTGATGACCATCACTTTTGTAACCTTTAGAACCTTAAATGAGGTGAAAGATGAGTAGCTATAGCAAATTGAAACTAAATATCTACTCTATTGTTCCCCCAATAGATGAGGAAGAAAAGTAGAGGAGAAGTAGGAAGGGGAGGGAGAAACAGATGGGCTGACAGGCAAGGAAAGTAGGTAGATGGTGCAAGGTGAGCCAGTAAAAATAAAATTATAAATACCAGTGGTTCTCAATGTGAGGTCCTTGGACCAGGAATACCAGTATCACAAAACTTAGGGCCTCGTCCCAGCCTTTAGTGCAGGTGGAAACCCAAAAGTACACAGTCTGGTGAGCCCTCCTGATGATTCTGATGCAGCTACATTGAGAATTTCTGGTATAAACCTTCATGTCTCTCACTTGCTTTATGAAATCTCTCACTCTGCTAGACCATTGCCTATCAGCTTCATAGTGCATGCAGGCGAGTGAGGATCTTGTCAAAAATGCAGTTTCTGGTGCAGCAGGTCTGGGATGGGCCTGAGATTCTGCATTTCCAACGGGTTCCTGGTCGATGCTTGTGCTGCTAACCAGCTCTAGAATACAGGTTGTCCGTGGAGTCTGGGGAGTGCAGAGAAGCTGGTGGAGAGGCGGACCCAGCCTGGGAAAGGGGGCAGGTGGAGTTCCAGCCTCCCTCCTCCATGGCCCCAAACTTTAAAACTTGTTTCTCTGGGTAAATTACTTACTGAACTCACATAGTTTTCATCTGAAGGCAAGACAAAAAGCTTTTAAAAACCAAAGACTTAGGAAACAATGGATAAAACACCAAAAAAAAAAAAAAATGTAATGATGAGCAGTTTGAATGCTGGACATCTTTATAATGATCTGTCTGTTCCCTTGAAAAATTCCAAAGAGGTTGCTGAGTTATTGCTGGAGGGTATCTAAATATTGAACACTTGAATTCAAGTAATTGCTCTCCTGCTAGCTGTGAACAAGATGTTATTGGGAGAAAATTCTCTCTGAATATTGCATGAGGATAACATTTATAAGCCACTTGAAATATAAAAGTAGATATTATTTTTATTAGTCCTGCTTTGTCATAATTGCTGAGCTACAATGCAAACACTAAGTTAGGACCTTTATTCTTTTTTCTACATCATTTATCATGGGATGAATATTTGTTCTTCCACCTCTAATATTGGGAAACAGAGTTTCCTAGAGCCTGCGTGCCTGTACCCTCCCTATTAAACTAGCTTATTGCTCAAGGATAAAAGTACTGTAGTTATAGCACCCATAGTAGGTACACAGGCACATAGTGTGACCTTGGTTGAAAAATGAGATTGTAGAGAATATTAAGATACCTTTGGGACTAGGAAGTTATTCTGGTAAGGTTAGAGCTTTTGGGATTCAAAGAGGGCACAGTTGGGCACCATCTCTTTAAAAAACGGTATAAATATTCAGTTTGTCTACAGTTAAGTTCAGAGTGCTGCTTTCTAGAGAGTGTCAGAGAAGCCTTCCCCCTGCCCTTTGGAAACCTCACACCACTGCTGCTTCCCATAGCCACTTGGCTTTTCAAATTCAGCCACACTCTAGAATGAACATTCTAGAAAGGAACAAATTTTATCTTCATTACTTTCTTTCCCTTCTTTTCTAGAGCTGCTAATCTTGAGAAGTAGAATAGAGAAAAAAGAAGTTCCGATTTACTTAGTTTTTTTCATAAGTCACATGCATAGAGGTTTGGGCATAAGATCCCCTGCGGCTTTATTTGGTTTGTTTGTTTTCTTTTTAATGGTGGTTTGATTTTTGTATGAGTGGGGAAAAAAAGCAAGACTGACTTTTTTGTGCCAGCACCAAGTATCCTCTTTGTATATAGAACTTTTTACTGTCTCACCTCAGAGCCTCCATTCCAATACCTAAAATAGCCAATAAAAATCTTACAGAATCAACACAAGTTATCCCCACATGCCTAGGGAGCGTTCTCTTTAAAAGAGATAAATTTCTTAAGCCAACAGTTCCAAAGGAGAAAGTATTTTAGAAAGGAAAGAACCTTCCTCACCCTCTTGAATCATACTGATGAATTTTGTCAGGGGTACTAGATAGGTAGATCCTAAATATTCCTATGTAAGAATAATGAAAACTCATGCTTTTACTTATCCGAGAGAGAGAGAGAGAGAGAGAGAAAGAGAAGGAAAGAACATGAGGCCTGAAGAGCAAAGGGGCTAAGTAGGTGGGGCTGGGATTCACCTCCATCAATCCCAGGCCTGCGAGACTGCTATGACAACATCTGGCTGATTGTCCATGTCTTGATGAGCTGACTCTCATTAGCTGCTACCTTTGTGCCTTTTCAGACCCTTGCAAGCATCGCAGGGATGCTAGAAATGCTGCAATTAAGCCTCAGTTGGAAAGGCAGGAAGGATCTAATTTCTACCAGCCTGAGTAATGACATTATAGATAGATGCTCATAATGTTAGCACCCAAGACTGCGGGCTTGCTTGACTACATGGCAGCACGGATCCCTTTACATTCTTGTTATTTTGATAATTAAAAGGGATTTCCAACTCATCTCTGACCTGACATTTGTATTTCATTTTTAAAGTGAGTTACAGAGCGAGCAATTTACAGTACTTTTGCGGCACAAACTATGCCCACAGAACATTAAAATGTGTTTAAAGTTTAATAAAATTGTACCCATTCCGGTAATAAACCTGGTTAAGTGTCTAGCACATCATACATGCTTCTAATGGCCTGTTTGCTTTTCAAAGATGAGAAGCACAAAACATTATTAAAGGATGCAATATTACCTTAGGATTGCCAATTTAAAAATTTAATATTTTCAATAGACTCTTCTGTTACCTTTCAAATTTCAGAATTATGTTATTCTGATTGTATGAACACATTGTTTCTTAAAAGACCCATTTCCCACCTGGAGTATATACCACCTATTAGTAGGAAGTTAAATGATACTAATTTTTTGATATTCAAATGAATTAGATATAAAAAAGTTTTGGAGGAAAAATAATTCAGAAAAAAACAGACAAGAAGGGCCAGAATTATTCTCATATGAATCATAAATGTATACATCAAAAACAGCAAAAAAGGAACTAAAATGCATTATGTACATGTACCAATTCCCCACAAAGAATGTGAACATTATGTACTAAAAACATGTACTAATAAAAAAGCATAAAATCTTTACACTTAAATTTTCACTGACATCTCTTTATTCAGATTACTTGTCAAGGGAGTAAAGTAGTGATGGAACATAGAAGCTGATGTCATTGCTTTCAGTCAGAAATAATTCCACTCTGTGTGTGTGTGTGTGTGTGTGTGTGTGTGTGTGTGTGTGTACACATGTCCATTTTAATAAGCCTGTGGGAACTTCTGTTCCTGTTTTCTGGGATAACATCAGTAAATCATTAAAACTCTAATCCTTCCCCCATGTGTGCTACATGTTTCTGTTACTTTAACCAAATTGGCAGTATTCCTTGGCAAGAAGGTCACACTTCAGCCTTGAGGAGACAATAGGTTGCTCATGAAACAGTAAGTCAGCACTGTCACAGTCCGTGTCCTTCTAGGGGATCAGGTCTCTGTGGCACATTTTATAACACTCTGAGAACAGGCAAGGTGCTCCCAGATGGCTAATGAAACCCACTCACAAATGCAGCTCATGTAATACCAGTGCTAGAACTCTGTGAGAAAGTACTTTCATTTGTTTTTAGAGCATTACTTTTATAAAATATAATAGCAACATATACTGCTTAGTAGCTTATGTAATATGATGTGGTATTTGCTATTAATTTTAAATATATCAGAAAAATTATAACAAATAAAGCAAAAAACAAACAAAAAAAAACCTGCACTGTACTTCCCAGAAATAATAAGCTCTAATCATTTGAAGAACATCACTTCTAGATTATTTCTCCATGTATATGCACAAAAAGGAGAAAGGAAGTATGAGTGAAAAGAAATAGTTTCATAAATAAGGAATCACACTATAAATGTTATTTAGTAGAGTCCTTACACATTACAAATGATGACTTAGTAAAGTTCTTGCTAAAACTGGGTTTTACAAGGATGTGTACAAATGGGCTGAGAAGTTTCAGGAGCCTGACCAAACTGTGGCTAAGCAGAACAATCTTTGCCAGTGGTCTTTCTTAGTCAGTTTTTCTTTCCTGAAACATTGTGCTCTGCAGATTCAAGTCTTCTTTTATTTCCGGATAAGTTTCCAATATTATACCTTTACATACACTTTCTATTATATTTCTCACCTCTGGAAACACCAGTTATCTTTATATCCTATTGTCTTATGCCCCTCTCCACTTACCTAAATGCTGTGAACTCTGTCATTCCCCTCGCCATTGACTATTTTATGAAGTTTACTTCATGTCATTATTTTAGCTTTATGTTTCTCTGTTCCTCAGTTATTTCCTTCATTCTGATCTTTCCCTTTTTACTTATCCTATTATTTTATAATCTCGTTTTAATCTCTTATAAAGAACTCATAGGAAACTTCGATTTGCTTGGGTTATGTTTTCTTCATAACTTGAGTTATTCTAATGTATTCTCCCCTTCTTCCATAGGTGCACATTAAATCTTTTCATTTTCTTCATGTTCAATAGGAGAGTTCTGTCCAGAACTTCTTTTCCTCTAATAGAATACAGGCAAACTTTTCTTTACATTTTCCCACATCATCACCAAATCTTTTGTTTTCCTTTATACCTTTTTTTGGGCTGTGTATTAGCGACCAGCTTCCTTTCTAAATCAAGAAGATGAAAATGGGGAATGCCAATATATTGCTTTTGCTGGAAAGCTACATCCCATTAGATGTCCACAAATGACATCCTCAGTGGGTCCTGCGCTGTGGGCTTTGACTCTTTCCCAATTTGGTCAGTGACCTGCCTTTGCCAAGGCTTCATGATCGCAAACAAGGACTTGTATTTTCTAAAGTGTTTTCTTAATTTTTCCGAAGCCCACCTCTTCACTTTGCTCAGATAACTCCATTCCAAGACTAAAGGTGTCTTTAGAGATAGATGCCCTGAATCCAGCCCACTCACCTGCCTTGCTCAGTATTATTGCAGGAGCTGAGGGGTTGGAAACACAGTGTCACAGTCAGCTGATACTCCTATCCTCTTTAGCATAAGGATAGAGAATTAACCTCTTTTCTTGTTTTATGGAAATATTTTGTTTTATTTTAATAGACACTTTTGTTCATTCATGGGGTATGAAGCAGGAAGATTCTGTGTTCTAACTTTACATAATGATCATTTCTCCCTATTATCTCAAAATCCATCTCAATTTCTATAGAAAAATTGCACCAAACATTTCAAAAATTATAAATGAAGATTAGAAAAAATTTAATACAGGAAAGAATTGTAAAGATAAAAACATTTATTCATTCTCCGATCATTTGGGTGTGTTTTAATGTTTTGCTTATCTGTGTATAGTTTTTAAAAACTTGGTTCACATTTCATACATAGCTTGTATTTTTTTCATTCATTTTTCCTCTTACAGTACACTACTAAAATGTAACATACCCTTAAATATTCTTCAAAAGTGAGATTTTAATAATTTGGAAGCACACTAACATATTCCAGAAGTCCCCTAATACTGGACAATTATGCTATCTATAATTTGTATTAACATGAATGCAGGGTAAACATCCTTCTATATAAATCTTAAGATATACTTTATGTTTGTAATACTTTTTGATGAAGATATTTCTAAATGTTTCTTTTCCTTAGCAAAATAATTTAATATACATCATTATAAACCTTGATTATTATATAGAACTCTAACCATAGATAAAAAGAAATCCTGAACACCAGATTAAATCCTGAACAAAAAAAATTAAATCTGGGTGTATATATATCTCTTCAGCCTTTTCTCTCATAAATTCAAGGTCTAAAATCATATGATTTCTGATTAATCAGTTAATAAAAAATACAGAGACATTTCCTAAATTGATTTATTTCTAAAAAATGCCACTTTTTTGTCTTGGTCAGTGCCCTTTGGCTTTTTATACAGAGTTCGGGGTTGCATAGTGATTCAGAGCACAAACTCGAGAAAGACTGCCACTTACATGAACTAATGCTCCTCCCCATCTGTTTTTCTTTACCTCTTTCCACTATGTTCCAGCCACATTGGCCTTCTTTCTTTTCCTTAAGTAGACTAAGGCCATATCCAACTTGGCCTCTGCTGTTCCTTAAGATCCAATACTATTCCCCAGTCTATTCATGACTAAGATATTCTCATCCAACAATCTGTGTTCCTGTTAATTTTCCCCTGAAGATATTCTGTATTCAGTTACTGTTTTATTTTCTTTATAACAACCTTATCACTCAAAAGGTATTATGATGTCTCCTAATGATCATATTTCAGTGTTACTTTACCTCAGTACCCACAATTCCCTTCTTCCCTCCCACAGCTCTGATGCCTTCTGCTGTGACAGGTACTGCCCTCTTGTGGACTTTTAGGATATTGCTACCAAAGGAACAAACTGGTTTCATTTTTTGCTGAAAAATGAAATTTTTCAGGATTGCTGTTTGGAGGAGTTCTCAAAGTTTCTGATATTTGAGATACCAGTTTAAGGTAGCATATTAATTGAAGTTTTTAGGCTTCCTGGAATAGAAATGACTTGGGATATGAGGTAACCATGATGTAATAATGAGAGTTACTATTTAATGAGTGTCTTTCCCAATACCAACCACTGAGCTGTATATACGATGTATGTTAAAATCTTGGTTCTCAGCATAATTCATTCCAGAAACATGCTTGTAATCCAAAGCACTTATAGCAAAACAAATTTCCCCATAAGAAATAATAGAAAATTAGTTGATTTGTTCTACAACCCAAAAAATTCATATAAAAATATTACAATACTATAATACAAAATAATAAATAGAATACAAAAAATAAAGAAAAATAAGCTGCTCTTACCTTTGCAAACTTTCCTGGCTGGTGTGAGGGAACCAAGAGAAAGGAGAGTTATTGTGTAGGACAACTTTCACTGTCATTAACAGAATCCCTGCTATCTACTGGCTCAATGGAATCTTTTTCTTTTCATGCAGCTTCAACAATGAACCTATCCAACAACACTTGCTTTTGTTTCCTTTTGAGGATTTCGCAGAAATGTGACATGGTGTTGTCCTTAAACAGATTCATCACTTGCACTGCTACACCCTTATCTGGGTGGTACTTTTCTACAAAATTTTTCAGTTTCCCACATTTTATACGTCTCCCTAATCTCTTCAAAGTGAGGGATTCCTCTACCTTTTTCTCCTCCTCTTCTACAGATGAGATCTCCTCTATTACCTTTTGCATTGAGAGACAATCACTCACAATCCTGCACAGAGTGGGGCTTGAACAGTTGTGATCATGTGACATTCAGCAGTTACATACTACTCATATTGCAAAACATCACTCAGTTATCAAGTTAAAATTCCTTGGACATGTTTGCTGGTCTGGCAGAACACTCACAGAACAAGTTACTTACAATCCAAAGTGTTACTGTATTTTCTTCCTTTGTTACTGGGACAAATACATGACACCTACTATTTCAAGGAAGAAGATAGGTTTGTTTTGGCTCATGTTTTAGAAGTTTTGGTCCATGGATGGTCAACTCCAAGGCAGTAAGGCATGGTGGAAGGGCCTGGGCAAAGCAAAGCTGCTTACCTCATGGCAGCTAGGAAGTAGAGAGCCAAAAGAAGAGCCAGGAAGGAGATACAGCGTACTCTTCTATGTCATGTCCACAGTGACCCAACTCTTCCAACCCCACCCCCTAACAGCAAGTCAGGTATAATACCCCCATAATTCAGGCACCTTGCAAACATGAGGTTTGGGGCACTATTTTAGGTCTAAATCAACTTAGGCCTTGTCAGCTGGAAACGTGGCAATAATTTGAGATCTATAAAGAAAGATTTCCTAAGCCTCAAGGTAAACCTGATCTGCTATGCCCAAGCTTTGTTGGCAATTTTGGGAAGAAAAAAAAAGATACAATGAAGTATTAGATACAGTGAAGTATTTTTTAAAGCAAGCAAGAAAGAAAGAAAGAAAGAAAAAAGAAAAGAGAGAAAGAAAGAGAGAACCAAAGGGCCTGAATTCTTGATTGGACCCCCATCCTAATTACAGTGTGTCACTTAGAGGTTTGTGTTCCCTAGGCCTTAGTTTTCTCTAATGTAAAAATAAAGCTGAGAGCCCTTCCAGATATGAAATGCTTTCCGTAAGACCAGCAAGTAACCAGTAAGTATGTCCATCCAGGGTCAAGAGAGGGCAAAAGTCATTTCCTCATCCTTCCAAACCCTAAGAACTAATATATCACCTTAGGTGAGACATAGGACTTGGGTATTGATTGTGTGCTATGTAACTATTAATACTAGAAAAACTCTTGCTTTTCAGTTACTTTTTAAGATTATTCTAGAAGTAATCCTTAATTTATTTATGGTAGATATGTTCTGAGCACAATGAACTATGTATTGATATAATTATCTTTGTGTTTAATTCAACAAATATCCATTCTGTAAATTTTTATTGAGTACCCACTCTGTCTAAGCCCTCATGCTGTCTTGGAAGAAATGTCAGCAAAATAATAATAGCTGTAACTCCAATCAATATGAAGTTTTCTATTTCATGAACCATTAAGTCATTCCCAGTATCATCCTCAAAAATAATTAGGGGATAAAATGCCAACACTTAAATATTAGGAAATTGGATATATTAGATACATTATGTTATCAATAGCATGATGATATTTTTAAGCATGGGCTTTCAAATCTGGCAAATTCTCCTTTGATGTCTTATTTGCTATGTGATCTTGAGAAAGCCACCTACCCTCTCTGAATCTGGCTCTTCTCTTAAAAAGCAGAGATAATGCCGCTAATTCACATTGGTTTTCTAAGGATTAAATAAGATCATGTGAAGGGTCCAGCATACTCAATATATGGCAGCTGTTGAGTGAAAAGGAACAAGAAAACCAAAAAAGAAAATTGGAATAAGTCCAGTAGGCAAGTTGGGATTGGCAAAATGCTGAAAGTGGCAAGATTTCTTAATGTCATGCATATTTTAGACAGACATCTCAACTGCCTGAAAGATGTCCAAAAACCAGATCCTACAGGTAAATTTATCAAGTGCCTGGTATGTGCCCAGGGCCACTAGAGGTAGGGTAATTAACAAGGTAGAAAAAAATCCTGTCTTCATGTGTTTACAGTGTAGTGGAGAGAGGGTAAAAACAGGTAATAAATAAGTTAACCTTGTAGTATATTAGAAGGCAAAAAGCTCCCTGTCTATTCCTCTGCTTGGTATCTTCCCAGAAGAATTAAAATTATCTTATCACAGCGATATATGAACAACCATGTTCATATCAACATGATTTGTAATAGCTAAGTCTTGGAAACAACCTAAATGCCCAACAACTAATGAATGGCTAAAGAAGATGTAGTTTTTCTACACAATGGAGTACTACTCTGCCTTAAAAAAGAATAAACTAGAGACATTTGTAGGTAAATGGATGCACCTTGAGAACATACTCTTAAGTGAAATAAATCAGACACTCATCAGTGCACATTGAGTTATTTCTCTGATATGAGAAACCAGAAGTGTAAATAAGGACAAAGAGGTATAAAAGATATTATGTAAAAAAAAAAAAGTATTCAAAAGAGAGGAGAGCTAGATAGGGAGAAGGGGGAAAAGAAGGAAGGGAAAAAGAAAAGAAAGGAGAAAGGAAAAAATGTAAATAAACCTGCTGCAAATAGGGAAGGGTGGGAACAGAAGGGAAGGGAGAGGAAGAGGGGGAAAACCAAGATATATCATGTAGAGGTAGAAAATGACCATGGTGAATATGATCATTATGTATACAATGTACCAATACATGTTCTTGGTAAAAAATAAAAAATTGTTGGGCTGGGGATTTAGCTCAGTGGTTAGAGTGCTTGCCTTGCAAGCACAAGGGCCTGAGTTCGATCCCCGGCACCACAATAAATAAATAAATAAATAAATAAATAAATAAATAAATAAATAAATAAATAAATAAAAATAGTTTAAAAAAACAGGATAGTGACTGGGAAGAGAAAAATGATTTAAAATAAATGATAAGGTAAAATATTGGAAAGGTAACAGTTGAGCAGACTGAAGATAGTCTTAAGGTCTCTGGGAATGGTTGGGCAGCAGCTCTCAGAGAGAGTATGTTCAAAGATCCTGAGGCAGAAGCAAGACAGACATGGAACAACAAGGAGGGTAGTGAGACCTGGGCAGAGAAAGGATGCAAAGCAGGAGATGGAATCACAGGCAATGAGGATTCTGGTTTTTATCCTGAATGGGATCAGAAACCATTGCAGGAGTTAGGGCAGAGATAGGAAATGAACTGACTGCCATTTGACCAGTGGAGATATAGGACATAATTTAAAAGAATCACTTCTGACTGCTATGTTGAGAATAAAATGTTGAGGGACAGGAATGAAAGCAGGAAAACCAGGTTATTGTAATAATCCAGGTGAGAGATGATGGCAATAATGATTAAAAATAGAATGTTTTGATTCTGAATTATTTAGAATCATCATTTATTGTGATTAAGGAAAAGAGAGTATAAGGTATTTGTTTGGATGCCCTAATAGGGGGTATAGGAAAGGTCCCTAATCAAGTTTAATCAAGTTTAATATGTCCTTTAAAGTAGACAATTAGATATATATGCCTTGAGTTTAAGGAGAGGTCTGGGCTACAAACATTTAGGAAATACCAGCATATGCAAGGATTTAAAGCCACGAGACAGAATAAGATCACCAAAGGAGAGAGTACAGATAGAAAATAGAAGAATAAAAGCTATCCAAGGAGCAAGGCTTATTGCATCCTAATAAATAGATGAAAAAAATCAGAAAGTTGGGAGAGGCCAGTGATTGGGAAGGAAATCAGCAGTCTCTTATCCTAAAGGAAAAATGAAGAACATATTGACAGAGTCCTAGTCAGCTAGTTGTGTCCAGTCCTGTCGACAGGTCAAACAAAATGAGGTCCAAGAGGTAGCCACAGGGCTTAGTCACCTGAGCATTGTGGGTCACCTTAACTAAGGTAGTTGTGTTTGGGCACTGGTGACCAAAACGAATTAGAGACCATTTAAGAGAAAAAGATGGAAGAGGAATTAGAATCAGGGAGTAAGGTCAACTCTTTTTCTGTAAATGGAGTGGAAACTAAAGAATAAAATGGGATCCAGACAGAGAGATTTTTCAAGATCCAAGAAATAACATCACTAGGATGATCTAGGGAAGACACAGCAAGTGATGAGCAGGAGGAGAAAGGGAGGATTGATGGAGTGATGGGAAAGTCTGGGATCAAACACGCAAATACAGAAATTCACCTTTGATAGGACTGTAGCCACATCACCTGTAGCAGAGGCTCTCGGAGCATGCCCCAGGCCAGTGACACTGGCAACACGGCACGCTGTAAGAGATGTACATTTTTAGGCCCTTCCCAGAAACTCTGGAGTTAGTTCCCAGCTGGCTGTTTTAACAAGGCCTCCACATGATGTGATACACAAAAAAACATCTTAGGAATAACACATAGATGCTGGTCGGGTGGTAGGTGTGATCCTGGGAACATGAAGCAGTCTCTTTGGGTTGCTTCTGTTTTCCCTGTGAAATAGGAAAGAAAGACATTATCTGAGAGTGAAGGGTGGAGAGATGTTATTGCAGCTTTGAGGAGACAGGAGAGAGAAATAGTTACCTGGGAGACAGGGGAGAATGAGCTGGGGAATTAAGGCTGAGTGCCTGAGAAGATCATCCTGTGTCCACCTGAACTTCATGTCACCTTTCTACACTGAGACAGTCAATTTGATTGGGTCTTTTTCTCCAGCCATGTCTAGCTGGAGCTGATGAGAAAGAGACAGAGAGAGAGAGAGACACTCATACACAAACACACACACACACGGACAAACACACACACACATACACACAGAGAGAAAGAGGAATAAATGGATAAAACGACTAAAGCATAAATACGAGCATTATGGGGAAACACTACTTTCTAGCATGACATGAGATGTCATCTTTCTTGAAGACCAGCATACCTCTTCTTCTTGAAGTCCAAACTCCAGCCTGGAGGCCTGGCCTGTTTGCCTCCTGGTACGAGTTGTGTCTCTACTCTTACACTCTCGCACGGTTCATGAGTCCTGAGTGTACACATGGCAAGGGCTGCCTGGCTACGCAGGAGGTAGATGCCTAGACAACCAGAGCGAGAGTCACTACTCGCTGAGTGCTCAGGGGTAAAATACTTCTTCATCTCTCTTCCTGTCAACCACATTTTCCTATTTAGACAAAATATTTAAACAAAACTGGTCAGTCACAAAAGGCCATATGAGTTCATGTATTATATGAAATACACACAGAAAGTAGATCAGTGGTTGCTTAGGGTTAGGAGGCAGGAGATAGGGCTGTGATAGGTGAAGGGAATGGAGCATCTTCCCAAGGAGACAAAGATGTTCCAAAGTCGCATTTACACAACTCCGAGTAGACCATGTCCACTGAATCGTGTACTTTATATGGGCAAGTTTTATGATATGGGAATTATATGTCAATAAAGTTGTTTTATAAAAATTTTGCATACTCACATTTAAGTAATTTAACTCACAAATTTAAGTAACTTGTATACCTGAAAATCATAAGCTTGTTAATGAAAATAAACCAAATCATTTGAACCTATAACTAAATTCTTTGGTGCCTATCTATAAACAAATAGAAGAGCTTCCTTTAAATAATGTGGGCTTTCTAATGTATCAAAAACAAGCTCTGGTATGGACAACTTTGAGGAGAAATTACGCTTTTTTCTTTAAAACAAAAAAGGAGAGAAGGAAAGCTAGTTCTCTGTAGAGCTTCATTTTGAAAAATTTTGGAGTAAAATCTGTTGTTAGTTCTACTTTGCAAAGCTGGATTCTTTCTGATCCCTCAAAACAAATGCCCCTAGAGTCTTAAGGTGTTCCTGTTTGTCACAGTGGCATGTGGTGTTACAAATACTCTAGTTTCTGCTTCTTGCAGTTTCAGGGCTGAGCATTGACAGTATACTTTGTTTCCCTTTTGAATCAAAGTTTTTGCCTTCAGCTTCAGGCAACACACTGTTTTGCATGCCACAATTGAAACGTGCAACTTGTCCCTATTTCAAAGCATGCTGGCATGCACATGCCCAATGTTTCTGGTGGTGATATGTGACTCCCAAATCATTCATCTTGGCCAGTGTGACTTGGTGTAGGAAGAGTCAAGTCTTGCCTTGCAGCACTAGAAAATAAATTCTGTCAGAGCTGATCATTTGTTGTGTATCTTCTGATTGATATTCATGGAGGAAGCAGCCAGGGCCCAAGTTAGCTTTTCTGCCAGTGGCTCTGTGACTTTGAACAAGCCACTCAATTTTCCACTTTCACATCTAAAAATAAGGAGCTGAAGCAAACAATATCTGGGGTTCCTTCCAACTCTAAACTCTAGAAAAGGCAGTGCACTTCTGATCAGTCCAGAGAGACCCAGTTTTGTTGTTTGCTAGTAATTTCATTCTTCCGTTTTAGCATCTACGTGCTTCAATTACTTGTTGTTGAAATCAAGAACAGCATACACACCTGCTTGCCTAGATGCAGCCTATAAGGTCCTTCCCCCAGGGCCTGTGAATGGAGTAAAGGTTACTGATATTGGCTGTAATGATTTTTCTGTACCCGTCTACACTGAGTCTACGCTAAAATACAGCTGGCAATGTGTGCATCATACTCAGCACAAAAGCCAAATGGTCCCGCATACTAGGTCCAGCGTGGAAGCCAGGCAGCATAGGTGCAGTTATTAGCCACATGACACTGTGTAGAAAGCACCTGATCTTCAGCCAGGGGCCCCTGGACACACAGGAGAAAGGCAGCTCAGGCGGCTTGATGTAGGGCTGGACCATTGGTTGGAAGAAATCACAAGCTGAAGCTCTGCTTGTTTGTTTGTTTCTTTCCTTCCTCTCCTCTCACTCTCCTAAGTTTATTTTGATTTTGAAACCAGGCCCACCCAGGGGAGCTACCCAAGCAGCAGAGCCTTCCACCTTTCCTGTCTCTGAGCCTTGGGCTGGCGCAGCCCTCCCACCCAGTTGGTTTGCAGGCGTCACTGGCTTTGCTGGGTGCCCTTTGCAAGTGTCCTCCCCCTCAGATGATGCCTGGGCCCCAGCCTGCTTCCTGGTAGGCTTCCTTTCACCTTCTTTCCCTTGCCCTCTGGCTCTCGACTGTTCAAAGGCACACATCTCCAAGCCCTGTGTAGATAAATGAATACAAAGACAGTGTTTTGATTTATTACACCAATGTGATCTCAAAAGCTGCAGACCGTGATTCCGCATGCAGCTGGTTTGGAAGTGTCGCTCTGAGAATGAGCGCCAAACCACAGAACGGAGCTCCTAATTGCAGAGTTCTGCAAGCTGAGGCCAAAAGAAAAGCCGCCCAGGGTTGGGCTCTGCTGCAGCCCACAAGGTCCCATAGTGACTGCAGTTTTCCCTGTTTGTGTGTCATGTGCTTTCTTAGTGTGTTTAATGCATTATATAAATTATGGCATGTAAATTGTAGAAAGAGCCTACTGCCTATTTGTGCAAATTAAATTTTACTGGGCCGTGCTCATTCACTTAATATTGTCTATGGCTGCTTTTGAGCTGCATAGCAGGACTGAGTACTTGCAAAAAAGACTATTCAGCACCCAAAGCCTAAAATACTTATTAACTATCCCTGTTGACATATAGTTTGCCATCCTCAATTTAGATAAGCTCCAGATATTATAAATCCATTAAGTATAGCCATATAAATTACCTAAATTTATTTTTGCTTATGAAGTATGTGTTTTTCTATAGCTTTTTCATTTTTAAGTGAAAATGAAAAGTATTAATAGAAAAATCTTGCTAAGCTGAAAAGATCTCTCCATTAAATATGTGGGCTGTTCTCAGTTGTTTACACATCATCTAATCTGATCTTAGCATATGACAAATTAAAGAACATGGGAACCAGATCTTGGTATTGTGGTACACACCTGCAATCCCAGCTACTCTGCAGGCTGATATGGGAGGATTGTGAGTTCTAAGTGTCTCTCTCCAACATACTCTTCCATTTTCTGCCATCCTGTTACAGACTTCATCTCCTATAAACTTCTAACATCCTTTGCCCTTTTTTACTGCCATCAGATAACCTCACTTCCTCCTCTACGGAAATGAAACCTGGCACAGAGAAATCACCTAACTATCCTGACACCAAACACGAACCCACCCACCTCCCTGCCCCCCTCCCTCTTCCTGACCCTTCCCCTGCACACCTGAGGCACGTTTGACTATCTCGCCTTGATAGGATTCCTTCCAGGCTCTTTTGGTAGCAGTTATCATTTATCCCCCTTTGAAAAAAAAAAAAAGTTGACTTTGGGGGAAATTTGATTTGGTTCTTATCCAGTGGTTTGT
>PVJO010022456.1:0-27986 GCA_004026905.1 Hystrix cristata | reverse complement strand
TCATCATATCACAGTGATATATGCACAACCATGTTCATAGCAGCACAATTTGTAATAGCTAAGTCTTGGAAACAACCTAAATGCCCAACAACTGATGAGTGGCTAAAGAAGATGTAGTTTTTCTACACAACGGAGTACTACTCTGCCATAAAAAAGGACAAACTAGATAGGTAAATTGATGTACCTTGAGATCATACTCTTAAGTGAAATAAATCTGCCACTTATCAGTACACATCAAATTGTTTCTGTGATATGAGAAACCATAAGTGTAAATAAGGACTAAGGAGTATAATAGATAATATGTAAAAAAAAAAAAAGATAGTATTGAAAAGAGAGAATAACTAGATAGGGAAAAGGGAGATAAAGAAGGAAGGTTAAAAGAAAAGTAAGATGAAAGGGGAAAAATTGGAAAAATGTAAATAAACTTGTTGCAAATAGGGAGGGGTGGGTGAATGGAAGGGAGGGGTGGGGAAGAGGGAGGAAAACCAAGATACATCATGTATAGGTACAAAATAACCATTTTGATTATGATCATTATTTATACAATGTACCAATACAAAAGAAATAAAGTATTTGAGCTGAAAAAAAGAATAATATAAAAAGAATAAATAAAAAAGCAATAAGACAAAAAATAAATAGAGAAGAAACAATTATAACTTCATGGCACTTTAGGAAGAAAAAAATCTTTATAAAACTAATTCTCTGAGGACTTAGGATATAGCTTAATGTTTGAGTTCTTGCCTAGCATATGTGAGGACCTGGGTTGATTCCCAGCAGCATACACACACACACACACACACACACACACACACACACACACACCACTTCTCTCTCTCTCTCACACACACACACACCCGACAAAACAAAAAAACACTAATTCTTCTAATATTTTAATTCCAATCATCCTGTGTGCTATGAGGAAGAAAGAAAAAAGCTTATACTATTATGAGATTTATCAAATTCTACAAGGGTACAAAAATCTTCACCATAAAAATCATATTTTAGGCAAAAACAATTGCAAGAAATATGAATTAGCTACCGGTAGGAAGAAAAGAAGGAGCAATTTAGGCATATGAAATGCATGAGAAAGTCTACTGGGAAAGCTAAACATTAATATATTTAGAGCATTGTTAATGAGACAGAATAGCAGGAGACAAGGCTAAGGAGCTGAGTAATAATTAGATCATTTTATGTTTTCTATGTCATGTATATATTTTGGATTTTATTTGAAATGTACTGAATTTGTAGGAGGCTACAACAGTGTACAATGATCTAGCTGTTAATCTTCTTACATATATTCTATGGACTGCTTAAAACTTTATCTCAGGAAATTTCAATGGCTAGATGTAAAACTGGTTAACCATCTTTTAGTATCCAAAATTGAGTTGGTGCCTTGGTATTCATTTGTTACAAAACAAACTGAAGTATTTATTAAATACTCTTTAACCAATGGTAGTTAAAGCAGTAAATATAAATATTAAAGTGATTTTTTAAAAGAAATCCTCATTTACAAGAATGTACAAAATAATTGTGAAGATTTTTAAAGATGTGTAAGACTTGTATCAAAAATTATTAACTATTAAGAAATCTAAAATTAAGTAAATGGTTATCATGTTTGTGTTTTGGAAGAATCAATAATATAAACTTGTGAATCCTTACAATTAAATCCTAATTAAATTAGAAAAGACTTTTTTTTTTTTGCAGAATTTGAAAAGGTGATTCATATGTTAGTGTGAGAATTGAAGGGATGAAGGCTAAGCCAAAAAATCTAGGTGAAAGATAAAATGGGAGGATCCACTTTACAGGATACCAAGACTTTTTATACAACATCATCATATTAATACAGTGTTTCATTGGTCCAAGAATTTAAAAAAATAGGATACTGGAGAAGTACAGAGAGGCAAGAATTAAACACACATGTTGCATGTGAGCACTTACTATCTGATACAGACTCATGCAGAAGATGAGGAGAGCGTTATTTTTCTCTTCTGTTTGATTTTAAATAAATTATACTGGGTTAGTTGAATGTCCATAAGGAAAAAATGATAATAAATTTAACTTCCATATCACTCCATTCACAGTAATCAATATCAGATGGACCATAGAGGTAAATTGAAAATTGAAACAATAGTTTTCTATAAGAAAAGTATTAAGAATCTTATTATTGGGTGTAGAAAAGATTTTTTATATAGGACACAGAATGGGAGAATAAATTGTGCTGCATTAAGAATATGTATTCTAATTAATATTGTGAAAAATAAGCCACAGAATGAAAAAGGGCCTTTGTAATGTACTTAAGAGAGGAGAATTGTATTTCAAATAAATAAAAATTTCTATAATTCAGTTAAAATGTCACATAGCCCAATATACAAATGTTCAAGAGGCATTGATCAATAGGTACTTTACAAACTAAGGCATTCAACTGCTTAATAAATATACATAAAGGTGCTCAATGTTACCAGTAATTAGGAAAATAAATATTTTAAAAATCCATCATTTTTTTTTCAGTTTAGGTGTCCTTGCAAATGACTAGTATGCTACAGTTCACCTTCTAGCCTTGAAATTCATCTCTGACACACCTCCAAAATATATCTGTCTCATTCTATATTCTCCACAAGTCTCGTCCAATGACTGCATCTACTGAAATTAGAAAAATTAATTAAAATCTCATCAGCTCAAATATCACATATCTCATAATATATTTCATCTAAACCATGTATGGCTCTAGGTGAATTTCCTCTTAGAAAGTAATTCTCTATCACTGAACTTGCAAAACAAAAGAATCAATTGCTTTTAGCCCATTTGAAAAGTTTTCAGTTTCCCCAGAAAGGAAGGGTCTGCATTGTTGAAGCACAGGAGAGCTTGGTTGCTGAACAGATCAGCATTACAAAGAAGCCAAACAAGTTACTGCATAGGAACAATGCCTTGAAATCATCCTGTGTATCAGTAAGATGCCACACATCCTGGGCTTGAGGATTCTTTTCAACCATTCAGGCACACAGAGGCTTCTATAGCCATGATGCAAAAGGGCATGGTACTGTTCAAGGTGGCAGCAGACCTTTGCATCATCTACATGATGCTGGTTTTATGAGCAGGCAGAATGCAAGAATTGTGCATTCTGGTAAAAGTCCTATGGTGGATGGCATTACAGTGTGAGGCGTACATGTGAGAAAGAGAAAGGAATCCGGAAAGGCACTGGGCACTAACCGTGGTCCTACACTAACTATTTTAATTTCTTTGAGGGCACACTCTACAAAGACCTAGACTTTAGAAGATGGTCTGGGAGGCCAGCCAGTGTGCTCATGAGAGTGCAGCACATGAAGTAATGAATGTGAAATCAAAAGTGCAGTGGAGACCCTAGGAAGTTGGAGAAGCCAGGAATACGGAATATCTGAAGAAAGCCACAGGTAGTGAGCAATGTCAGTCCAAGAGAGAAGCCATGAGAGCTACACACAAAAGCAATGCTGTAGGGGAAGAGTCACCAAAGCATTTTGAAGTTCACATTTGCCTAGAGCTTTCCCTGGGTGCTGAACATGTAACTACAGGATTCAATATTTGCTCTTCCAAGTTTCAGCCTTGATTTGGTCCCATTCCTTTCTATCCCCATCTTCCTCTCTTTTGGAATGAGAATGCTTACACTGTGCCTTTGTATGTGGACAGTGTTTAACATTTTTACTTGTACAGGAACCCACAGCTCAGGGTTTTCTTTGAGTCTCAGAGTCTTTGGACTTGGACTTTTCAGCAATTCTAAAACTGTTAGGACTTTGGCAACTCTTAAGGATGGACTAAATGTGTTTTGCATAAAGGAGGCTAAGGGCGGATTGCTATGGGTTATAGCTGAATTTCCTCTAAGAGCATCCTGTGTATGTAAGCAGGCCTTTTGAAAGGTGATTTAGATTATTAGGGCTTATGATTGATTTGCTGTTAGTAGTTGGGTTCTGTTTGGAATAGGTGGTCCCCATGACCTTGGCCCAGAAGGGTTTATTTCCCACTACATCTCCTCCCTTCTCCCTCTGCTTCCTGTCCACCATGAAGTAAGCAGCTATCCTCCACAATGCGCCTCTACCATGCCATTTTTCCTTGGGTATTGGCCAACCACAGAATGAAGCACAAGCCAAAGTAATCCTCTCCTCCTTTAAGCTGCAGATATAAGGTATCATGTCCCGGCAGTGAAGGTAATGACTAAGACAACAGGTGTCAGATAACAGTAACAAACATTTTGTCTACAAACTAGTGAAAACGGAAGAAAAGTGGTATCTCCGAACATCAACATTTATTCAAACTCCATTAGCATTTAAGGCCTGGGAATGATCCCTTTGCCCAAGGGGCCCAAATCTCTGCAGTCTGGATTCTTCCATCATTTTTTCCTACAACAGCCCTTCTCAGTATTTGATTATTACTGAGCTGTTAAAGGAAAAATATCCCTGAACTTCTGTGAGTCACACCTTAAACCTCATTAAACTGTCTTTTGTGAAAATTGTGTAACCTTTGTGTCGTACTAGGGAAAAAGCAAAAGGTTGGCCACTCTTGACTTGCTTTCCAAGGCCACCCTTCCTGACAGTGGCTTTCCTAAATTTAGTGTCTTTTGCAATCAAGCTGAAAATTCCCTGAATTACCAAGAAGAACTGTTTCCTTTTTGCTTAAAAGTTCTTCTAAATTTATCTCCTTCCTTTGGTATTTTACTATAAATGGCAATAAGAAATCAGGCTGCAACTTTAACACTTTGATGGAAAGCTCTGCAAAATATACGTTTATTTGTCTTACTATTTCTACTTTCCACCTTGCAGGGCACACTAGGATTTCTGCCACTATATAACAAAAAATCCTTCTTTTCTATTTTTCTGTGATAATTTCATCACTTTGTTTCTGAGGCATTGCTGGCAGAATTCTTCAAGTCCAGATGTCTATAAACAGTGTGTTCAAATCAATGTAACACTTTTCTACATGCTCCTTAGTTTTCTTCCAGCCTGCACCCACTCTCAGTTCCAATGCCACTACAACATTTTTAGATAATTAACACCTCATTTCTAGTGCCAAAATCTGTGTCAGTTTCCTAATGCTGCTGTCACAAATTATCATGAACTTAGCTTTTGTAAACAACAGAAATTTATTATTCTATAGTTGGATACCTCTCAAGTCCTGTACAGGTTATATGGGGCTATAGTCGAAGTATCATCAAGGTTGACTTTTCCAGAGGGCCCAGGGAGTGCATTAGCCCATTTTTCTCTTACTACAGGGAAGCATATTTTACTAGGAAGCTAATTATTTTGTTTACATTTCTCAAGGTTCAAGGGTATTGCAGTGGTTTTTGTTTAGCTCTGGTAAAAGTCTCATGCCAGCTGGCATTACAGTGTAGGGAGCACATGTGAGGAGGAGACAGGAATCCAGAGAGGCGCAGGAGACTAGCTGTGTTCCTACACTAGCTATGTTAATTTCCTCCCAGGGAACACCCCCACAATGACCAAAAGGCATCTAAATAGGCCCCACTTCTTACATTTCCTAAACCACTCAACACTGTCACACTGAAGAGTAAACCTGCAACCCATTTAAGTGTAGGCAAACACTTAAATCGTATCTAAAACATGCCGTGGAGAATATTTTCTTGCACATTGTGATTGCTTTTGAAATAAAATCCTTGACGTAGTCCCACTAAGGTTCGATGTTCTTGTAGGCTATCGGTTGAGGGTCATTCCTAGCTTCTAGAAATTGTCTACACATTTTGACTCCTTTCCTCTAATTTCAAGTTCCTCTCATGTTTTAAATATCTTCTGTTTCATAGTGTAAAGTCACATCTCTTTGACTGACTCTTCGGCTTTCCTTATCCATTTTGAAGGGTCTGTATGAGTACATTTGGTTCATCTAGAAAATCCAGAATAGTTTTGTCTTCATTTCTGCTGATTTGCAACCTTGATTCCATTGGTAGCATTAACACTCTTTACCAGTAACATATTCATAGGTAAAGCCCAGGGATATAGTCCAGTGATACAGCTCTTGCTTATCATACATGAGGCCCTGGGTTCTATCACCAGCACCAAACAAGTGGTCATAAAACAATACTTTCCATAAGCATAATACTGGAGAAGAGAAAATGAACATCTTTAGTGTGGGAGCATTATTCTTTCTTACATTTTAAGGGTTTTAAAAATGAGGTTCAGTTTGCCCAAGATTATGACCCACATACTTTTTAAATGTTAAATAAACCCTTGAAGGAACTCTGCTAAAATTAGTTAAAAATGCAACTATAAAGTTGTATGCCTCTGAACTTTTATTATGGCACTCTTCACCTTTCTATTTGGTCACTATCCAATTGCCCGTCAACAAAGATGCACAAGTTAGAGAAAAACAAATCTCTTCTTTGGCTTAAATTTTTTTTTTGAACCTCCAATCAAAGTAAATGTACCAAGGAAACTAAGATCTGACCTACTGGTACTACTATTTCCTGTGTAATGACCACTATTTCCCTGGGAGTTTTCCTCTATTAGATGAGGGTGGACCACAGAAGCTACAGTCTAAGCTTTCAAGGTAAAGCAAGGTACACATCAGATTCTTTACCTCCTAATTACCAGTGGAGTCACAAAACAAGCCATCACATGGTGTCCATTTCCTAAAGAATTTGGTGTGCATTTTATATCCATAATCTTCCACTTACTTTAAATTGTTTCATTTTTAGTTACATATTAACATCATAATTATCATTTTTATGACTATTATTTGAATCAAAGTAAACCAGGACAAATAGGGTAGAAACCCCACTTCCACTATCATTTTATTATTTGCTAATAAGTAAGATAAATGTGTATTTGAGAGAGAGAGAACTGGCAGGTGTTTGAAGCAGCTGACTGAGAGGAAACATGGAGGTGAAAACATTTGGCAATACAAGAGGGAAACTGTATCAGGCTGCTCATTAAATGAACAAGACACTGCATTGCTTGAGATAAGAAAACTGTATGCACAGCTAAACTAAATGTTACTGGTGCAAGTAAAGATGGTGATAGAGCTGACCAATACCTGACCACAAATGCTTCACATTGTAAGGCATTTTGTAATAATATCTCCACTGAGAGAGTATATATCGTATTTATGGCACATTTTAGGGCATGAGAAAATTTTTGCCTGTACAATAACTAAAATTCCACCATGTCTAAGACCTCTGAACTTTTTGAAAAATGCATGAATAGTTAATAACATTTTTTGAAACTCCATAAAAGTGAAATGTATCATTTGTTTGGGCTTCTTTGTCTCTGCTGGTTTACTGTCTCTTTTCTGGAGCTAGGATGCCTATACAGCAGCCAGCTGCGTTTCTTTTCTATAGTAAACTTTCATTTTATTTTCACATTAGAGCTAGTCTATATTACCTTTCTCACTGTGGAGACAATTTGCAACTCCCACAATTTGAAGAAGAGGTTTAATTTACCTACAGTTTAAATTCATGGTCAGCCAGCTCCAAGAAGAAACATCATGGCAGAAGAACGAGGCAGAGCTAAGATGCTCAGTGCATGGTGGCTGGGAAGCAGAGCAGGGAGAGAGTACCAGAGAAGAACAGGATAAGAACTATTTGAGTACACAAGGTTGCACCTCCATGACCCACCCAGACACACCCAAGAGCATGCTTTACCAATAAACTAGGCATTTCTTAATCCAAATGAAGTTGACACATCAGGAATAACCATCGAATAGTCCACAACTGATTTTAACCTTACATGTTGCTAAAGACGCATGTAAGCCAGTAACATAGTGATCACAACACTAACCACTGATTAAATCTGAAAAAGTAGTAGCAATGACAAGTCCCTTTTTCTGCCTTTTTTTTTAACCAAAGGCAATACAACTAACCACTTCAAGAACAACATGCAAGAAGCTCATTAATAAAATGATTGTATTCAGTCACTACTCACTAGGGCAAGTTCACTTTATTTTGGATTAGCAGTGTCTCTTGGTACAATTATCAGATGTGACAAGGTTCATGCTTTACCCTTAAACATACAAGAAGCATTTAGGACACTTATCGACAGATTAGAAATACACAAATGAAATTATAAGTAAAGTCTCAGTAAAATATGGGTAAAAATATAAACTAAACATTTAATTCCAGAGTAATATAAAAATACAATGGATGATAGTTCTCCAGTGTTTTTTTTAAAATCATTTGTATTATGCTGTAAGTCTACAATAATGGTGGGAGAAGAACCTGGATCATACTGTTGATAACCTTGTTTTATGATAATAAACCATTTAAGAATCTCAATTTAAAGGAAATGAAGAAATCTAACACAATAATACATACCTTAAAATATTTCTCAAGTAAAAGAAGAAAATATATATTGCACAGTTTTGCTAACACTGATCATCCTCCAAAAGAGCTATCATATCACTGAGAACACAAATCCATAAAAAACAGAGGAAACATGAAAACAAGATGTAGCTTCTGTATTAGTTACTTTTCTCTCATTGCTAAGACAAAATACCAGACACCCAAAGTGAGGGGAAGAAAGGTTTATTTGGCTCGCAGTTTGTAAAGGTTTCAGTCCGCAATCAGCTGGCTCCAAGGCAGGATGGCATGACAGATGGGCAGAAGGCAGCAAGGGAAGCAAGGAACCTTAGCAGCTTCTTTCTGCCCCCTTATATCTTATCCAGGCTGCTGGGATTAGGGTGGTGCCAAACCAATCAGTAGACTGGTTTAGTCATCACACGCCCTTGATTCCAGCACCACACGCTCTAGAGCCAGCCTCCTCTTACCACATGAGGCTTTGTGGGGACATCTGGACACAAACCATAACAGCATCTACTTTAAAAGTATAGTCTTTTTGGTTTTTTGTTTTTTTCTCAAAAGCAGTAATTTACACTGCAAATGCAAAAGGTGTATTTGCCTGACCCTCTGAGAAACATGAGTTTTCATTTAGATCAGATGACTGGTTTTCTAAACTGATTTAAATCATATTTTACTCCAAATTGATTTGTGCACATAAAAAATAGAGGCGTCAATGGACTTGCACCATTATTAGAAAATTAACCTTGCCAATATTCAAATGATAGCGGTATATTAATTGTAGGATGAATTCTGCCAATGGGAAGTCAGTTAAATCCGTCCCAATAAAAGTTTGAAGTTTTTCTTCAATGTCATGGACTGAAAGTCAAATTTTTTTAAATTTTATTTTAATGGTACATTTTAGATGTACATAGTGATAACATTCATCATAGAGGATTTGTACCTGTGATATATATTGTTGCTTCTTTTTTTCCCTTTCCCCTCCTCTCACACCCTCCTCCCTCCCTATTTACAAAAGCTTTGTTTCCATTTTTTCCTTCCATTTCTTATTTCTCTTGTCCCTCTGTTCCTTTCCCCCTCCCTTGTTCCCTTTCCCACTTGGACATTTTCTTCCCTTTCCCAATATAATACATTTTAGTCTTTATTTGCACTTTCAGTTTCTCACACCAGAGAAACTATGCGGTATTTAAGCATGTGTGTCCGATTTATTTCACTTAAGAGTATGGGCTCAAGATGCATCCATTTACCTAGCAATATCTCAAGCTTATCATTCTTTATGGCAGAGGCGTACTACTCAAATTTTTTAAAGTTCATTTTCTTGATAGTGATATTGTCATGAATACTTTTTTAAAAAATTAAAATTCAACCACATTGTCAGTATTAGTTGTTTATAGTGCAATTTATAATCATATGGATAAAATATATGTAGAATTGGTGGTAGTCTAAATATAACTCATAATTGTGACCCAAAAAGCAGTATAATACTGAACAAAATAAATCTTAACTTGTCATAATTTAAAAGCTGCTTATATACACAAATTAATAAGCTACATTTTTTGAATTAAATTGACATTGAATACACAGCATGATAATGTCTTCTACCTCTGGTTACTATGACCAATAATAATTTAGATACACTTGAATACTCAAAAGCATTTCTTTTTAAATCAACTTGACATATCCTGCATGATTTTTAAATTATTAAAACATATGCATAATTCTTTTTGAATTTTAGGCACTTTTTGCTCAAAATTATTTGGAAATTCTTATCAGAATATTCAATGAGTATTTTGAAACCATGTGTATATTAAAATTATTGAAAATAACTTATAAACTTGGTAAAATTGATTCTTACTAAATGAAGTAGGTGCTCAACAAAAATATGAACATGAAATCATTGTTCATGAGTTAATTCTCAGGTTCAGGACTGGTCCTTTCAAATTTCAACATACAGCATGAATTCTTTCATCAACCATCTATTTTTAACTGGTTACACTTATACATTTTATAGAAATGGGAAGAAACCAGAGGAGTTTGATATATCTAGTTCTGAAAATCTTAAAAATAATTATTAATATACACAATTTATTTGACAAATTTCATTTGTAAATTTTTTTTTGTAAATATATTTTTAAGAAAGTTTCTGAATTGAGGCAAAATCAGTTAACTGTGAGAGCATTTTGGATTTAATGTTCATATATAACTTTAGAATTAGAATTGTAGGTATTCTCTATTTGGCATAATTCGTACTGTTCTTAACAGATACTTCAGCATTGATACTTAAAATATTTTCTTGTTAACAATGTTATGATCTACAAAAAACTCGATTTACAAGTATAAAAACACTAGTTATACAATGCAGCATTAAAGAATATGACAAGAAATGTCATGAAAAATCAAAATTATAAGTCTTCATGGCTTAACAGAGATTTCTTATGAGGGTAAAATGTAGTCATACATCTTAACTGCTGCTGTTACTTCTCATCTACTGGGTAGTACCACCGAGTCAGGGTAAACTCCATCCTGAACCTGGCATACTGCTAGGTTGGGATGCTGTATTTCTCCCACATGGCAGATAAATTAGTTATTTAATGTCCTTTCCTGAAAGTGGTATCTGTTCCATGGACGTTGGAAGGAATTTTCCAAATTTGTAGTGATAGTCCTGGAAATTGCACCCTAACTTTAGATAGAGAGATTGAGTGTTAGGAAGCTTAGTAGACAGAGCAAGTTTAGAAGAGGTGATTTTCTGCTTAAATGTCATCCCGTGTAGATGAATATTGCCAAGTAACATTCAATATGGGCCATAATCCCCGAATTGAAGCCTACAAAGCTCTGTAAACAGATATATGTGAAAATACTGTTTTGACCTGGTTAATAACTACTTATTAACTTCATGGCTTGTTCTGGTTGAAAACCTGTGGCCCTCCTGGTCACAGAAATCTTGAGCCAGGGACTGCAAACTTATTATCCAAGTTTAATTAAACTTTACCTGTTCATACAATATTCAGATTAATTCTTTCAGGAGAGCCTTTTATACCCTGTTTCTCTGACAACACTGCTCTCCTTAGGTTGTATATATCCTATCTGGACTTACTTTAAGTTACCTGGGAGTTATCTATCATAAAGTTCAAATTTGAAGATTTAAAAAAAAAAAGGTTGCACTTTGGGTGCCATAGATAGTTCCCAACATAGAATGGTTTCATAAAAAATTTTAACTCCATAATGGTGCAAAAGAAATATGAATCCAGCAGAAATTTTACTTCAAATTTTGTCTTTCATTGTTTTCTGGGTAGTGATATGTAGTAGAAAGCATTCTTTTGATTATAAATTTAAATACGCAAATCCTGAGATTTATCTTTGTTCAGCGTGAAAAAGAAAGATTTACTTTGTAATGCCTTACTATTTTATTAGCATATACATTTAACTTGTTAAAACAAGACAGGATCAAGAGTTTTTATTTTTATATACTGAAATTTGACAACTTCAATAGATGCTCCAAGAGAGCACTCTGTTCTTGTATCATACATTTTAGCATATTTCAGCGGTTGATCTACATCTTTCAGTAGTAACATTGATGTTGTGTGAAGGGCATTGTACATGTGGGATCTTGGGGCACTTGAAGGCCACAAGAAAATAGTTTGCTCCTTTTCAATATGTTATATATAAGCGACAAAATCTAACCATCATATTTAAATTAAGCGAAAGTGAATCTTATTCTAATTGTAGCATCTCTATTTAACAACAACAGAAAAAAAAAAAGTATTCACTGATGTATGATGTTGGTCATCTCTTTTAAACCTTAAGGAAAGATACCAGAATTAAGTTGCTTAATTCACTAAAAAGAAAGAGTTTGGGGACAGATTGTTTCAAAGACTTTATTTTCATTTATTTATCATGGTGTTGGAATCATGTCTAGAGTCTTATACATACTACACAAGTGGTCCAACGCTGAGCTACACAACCAGTCGAATTTCAAATTTTTAAAATTTATTACTTTTGTCATATAATCTGTTCACTTGCATTTGGAAGTGAATTTTAACCTACAAAATTTTTCTCAATTTCATTTGTACATTATATAATCCACGTTTATTAAGGAGTTGACTTTTATTGTTATTGGAATTATTGGAATTACTTGCAACAATGCCATGCCAAACCCGGAATTTCTTCAAGGCTGATAGTCATATGCCATATAAACTTGAAGTAAGATTCCAATGAATTAGAAAAATAAATGAAAAAATTCAAGAAAAGCCAAATTAGGGACACTGAAACAACATTTATACCATGAAACTCAGGGTAGGGAACATCATACTGTATACAGTACCTTGTGACTTTTGAAAAACAATGATAAAACACAGGACATATAATATCTAGATGTAAAATTGAGAAAAAAGGTATTTTGTATTTCTTTGGGATAGACATTTTTTGTGTTTTGCACATTTCAATACCTTAGTAAAAAGTATTATAAGCCATCTGAATAATACAGTCAGCAATGCATAATTGAAAATATAATTTTCCTCATGTTAACATAGTAAAATAGTCATTTGATTCAGGAAATTCTTTGGTCTGTTGCTTATAAAATATAGTAACACAGGATCATAATCATGTAATTTAAGGTCATAAAAAGCATCTGGTCTTAAATTTCCAGCATATAAAATGATTTAATTTGTTTTTTGAAGAGTTGTGTTCTTTATTGTCTTGGAAATATCTCATTTTTGTAATTAAAGATAAAAATATGTCCTTTTGTATGAGGAATCAATACTCTATTTGGGAAACTTTATTAAATGTATTCTTTTCTAAATAATCAAAATTAAGAATCATTTTTAAAAGAGCACCCATTAAATTCCATCTTTAAATAAATAACATTTTTTCTGAATGACAGTTTATCTTTGGCAACTTAAAATTTTTCAAAAGAGCTGATTTATTTCACTACCAGTGCAATGAATAGCATATTCTTTCAATTTCATTAGAATAATAAGTATGTTCAAATCTATGTTTTTTGCATGCCATGGAAAAAAAAATTGGGCAGTTTTTATAGAAAAACAGAATAAATTCAAATAGGTCATTTAGAAAATTCATAACTAATAACATGTATTCTGTATGATTTTTTATGAATGGACAGCCATTTGGCAAGCAGAAAGGTAATACAAGAATGATAATATTAAATCAGCAAACAATTCAATAAAAAGAAACCATACTTTTCCTTACTGGTTTTGTTTTTGTTTTTGGCTCCACATAAAGACATTACATGAGACATATATGGTTACATATTTAATAACTAAATACATATAAAATAAGAAATAAGTAGTGTACTTCAAACAGGCTATAATAGACGTCTCTGTTCCCCTTCTAAACATAATTCCTTTGTTCAAAACAGGTTTTAGTCATTAGAAGTATGCTCTAAATCAGACACGTGCTACCTTTGCCAAATATTTTTTCTGTAGACAGTGTTCTATATGCCTTGGACTATTTCTATGAATCAGATTAACTTCAAGAATGTAATTAGCAGATATTGTGCACCGTCCATAGAATGTAGCACTGTATCTCACCGGTATGCCCCAAAGGGAAAATCTACAAGTTATTTTGAGAATAGAATCCTTGTTAGAAGTGGAAAGTATGTACATCTAAAATGTACCATTAAAATAAAATTTTAAAAAAATGGAAAGTTTTGCAAGGTGATAATGTTAGTCTTTAGAGCAAAGTTTTGACGTAGTTGTTTAAAAAACAAGGTTATTTAACAAACCACAACATAATACCAATGATTCTATAGTTAACTTTTGAAGCTGATTATTTTTCCAATGATCACATTTTGTATTTTACTCCTGAATAATAATTATTTCCATTTCAATCAGTATGTGATTATTAGTTAACATGAGAAATAAAATTTCCTATAATTAATTAAATGTAACTTCAAATTTTTAAAACATTTTAAAGTAAATAACAGGACTTTTAAAATAAGTAATTACAATGACACTCAAGATACCATTTTTAAATGTAAACTCTTGGGATATATAATATATATTCCAATATATAATATATATCTCAACAATGAAAAGTTCCTTATTACTTAAGAGCACCTGAAATACTTAAAATTTCCAGTAACTGCTACTATTTGGCAAGAATTGTACAATTGTCATGGCATTCTGGATGCAAAATATTTTTCAGAGAGAGATATCTGAGTGCGTATTTTAATAGTTTTCCCACATAAGAACGTTATTTGATGACATTGTATTATAGCCAGGAAGAGGAATAGATGGCACTTAATACTAATAACATGTATTTTGTATGAGTTTTTATGAATGGACATCCATGTGGCAACGAAAAAGGTAATATAAGAATGATATTTCATCTTTATGTATCTGCAGAGACACTATTTTCCACCTTTTTGCCACTGGACGCCTACCATATACTTTAGAGTCCTGGAAGCCAAAGGAGAAGTATTTTGTATCTGCAGACATCTTTCTAATTTCAAGATAACCTTCCAGAATCAATTTGTATCTGTAACTTGATGCTAATCTAGAATGTTCTGCTTCAAGAATTCAGCAGATTATACTATCAGATGAAAGCATCCTCCCAATTCTGCCTTTCCTTAACGGGTTAAGAGTGAACTCCAGAAATGATGAATTGGTTGACAACGTGAGAAGCGATAGGTGTTTTCTTGTGCCCCAGGTTCTTCATGCTTCACTTTATCTGCAGTAGTAGGCTTTTCAGCCCTTCATTTACCCACCTTACCACAGAATAACTGATACAGCCATAAGAAATATTAATTTACAAACCTTAAACAGTGAAATATTCAGAGAATAACATCAAAAGTTCAATGTGAATGGGCCAAGTGACCAGGGAATGAAACCTCTGAAAACACAAATTAACATATTAAAAAAATACCCTTTCCTCCTTTAAATTGATATTCTCAGATACACTATCCCAGCAATCAAAAGATAACAAACAGGCCAACCTGATTTTTAAATAAACAAGAAAAAAATGTAGTAAAGGAAAGGCTAATATATTAGCAATATGAGAGAAGAATAACAAATTATAAGAAGAGAACTGAAGTTGAATAGTGATATGAAAATGCTACAGTAAATGATATGAAAATTGATATAAATAGTTGAATGTATTTAGCTGATGAAATATTTATCAGTTTAAAAACCTGACCAAAATTTTTTACCAGGAGAGAAAAACATAAAAGAATAAAAATTATAAAAGAAAACTTAAAATATGTAGATGATTGGAAGTAGAAATTCAAAAATGCGCATAAGAGAAATCCTGATGAGAAACAAAAAATGAAGTAGAAACAGGTGAAGAAATCTTGGAGCTCTATTCTAAGATTTATAATTGTGAACAAATATATACACACAAAGAAATATGATTGTGAAAAAATATATACACACAAAGAATAATAAAAATAATGAATTCAAAAATCCATTGAGAAGAATTCACTGCTGAATTTTACAAGAACTTCAGGGAATATGTGTCTCCAATATTTCTCAAACTCTTTAATGAAATTGAAAGGGAAGAAGTACTGCCAAAGTCATTCCTTGAAGCTAGTATGACCCTGATTCCAAAACCAGACAAGGACTCAAGTAAAAAAGAAAACTATAGGCCAATCTCATTAAGTAACATAGAGGCGAAATTCCTCAAAAAGTTACTGGCAAGAAGAATGCAAAAAAATCACTAAAAAGATCATATATTATGACCAAATAGTCTTCATCCCAGGGCTATAAGGATGGTTCAACATATACGAATTGATAAATGTAATGCATTACGTAAACAGAGGCAAGGACACAAATCACATGCTCATCTCAGTCAGTGCAGTAAAAATCTTTGATAAAATTCAACTTCCAGTCATGGCAAGAACACTGAAGAAAAAAAAAACATATAGAAGGACCTTATTCCAATTGGGTAAAAGCCATTTATTAAAAAAAATTACCTTCAATATCATATTAAATGGGGGAAAATGGAATGCTTTCTCTTGAAAATGAGGACCCAGACAAGGATATCCATTATTACCATTCCTGTTCAACATAGTACTTGAAACATTAGCCAGAGAAATCATGGAAGAAAAAGAAATAAAAAGGATACATATAGGATAAAAAGTCAAACTATCATTATTTGCAGATGACTTGATCCTCTACATAGAAGACCCCCAAAATTCTACCAAAAGACTCCTAGAATTAATAACCAAATTTAGAGATATAGCAGGATACAAAACCAATACACAAAAATCCATTTTGTTCCTATACACCAATAATGAACTCACTGAGAAAAAAATTAAGAATAACATTCACAATAGCATCCAGAAAAATTAAATACTTGGGAATTAACCTAATTGAGGGAGTGAAAGATCTCTACAATTGAAAAGTATTAGTACTCTATAAAGGAGACTGAAGAGGACATCAAAAAAAAAAAAAAGAAAGAAAAGAAAAGATACCTTCTGTTCCTGGATAGACAAATTTATTATAGACAAAATGGGCATACTCTCAAAATTGATATATAGATCAAATGCAATCCCAATCAAAACATCAACAGAATTACTCACAGAACTAGACAAAACAATCCTAAAATGCACGCGGAGCCATAAAAGACTTAGAAAATTAAAAACAGTCCTGGGTAACAAGAATAAAGCAGGAGGTAGCATAATACCTGATTTCAAACTATGCTGCAGTGCTATGCTGATAAAAACTGCATGGTCTTAGCACAGAAACAGACATGTTGATCAGTGGAGTCGAACAGAGGAAATAGAAATAACCACAGATACATTCAGCTATTTGATCCTCGACAAAGGAGCCAATAGCAGGTTGGAGGAAAAATAGCCTCTTTAATAAATGGTACTGGGAAAAATTGAAGCTGGGTCCATATCTCTCACCAAGTACTAAACTAAAATTGAAATGGATCAATGATCTAAATATTAACACAAATACACTTAACCTCCTGGAAGGCAAAATAGATAAAACTTTTCTAGTCATTGGTGTGGGCAAGGAATTTCTGAACAGAATTCCATTTGAATAAGAAATAACAGCAGGAATCAACAAATGTGATAATATCAAATTAAAAGTCTTCTGCACAGAAGATGAAACAATCAATAGAGAGGAAGGACCACCTATGGAATGGGAGGATTTTGCCAGCTCTTCCTCATACACAAGACTAAAATCTACAATATATAAAGACCTCAATAGAATTAGACCCCTAGAAATAAAGATCATACCAAAAAATGAGCATGTGAAATGAATACACACTTCTCAGAAGAAGTACAAATGGAAAATAAATACATGATAAAATGTTCAACATTTCTGGCCATTAGAGAAATGCAAATCAAAATAACTCTGAGATTCTAGTTTTATTCCAGAAAGAATAGCTTCCATTAAGAGCTCAAAAATCTACAAACCCTGGTGAGGTCATGGAAAAAAGGATCCCTTCTACATTGTTGGTGCAAATGTAAACTAGTACCACCACTATGGAAATCAATATGGAGATTCCTCAAAAAACTAAAACTAGAAATTCCATTTGATCCAGCTATTCTCCTTCTAGGTATTTTGCTGAAAGAGTTAAAGACATCATATTACAATGAAACATGCATAATTATGTTCGTAGCTGAACAATTCATAATAGCTAAATCTTGCCTGTAGCCTGTATGTCCATCAATAGATGAATGGATAAAGAAATTGTGTTATTTATATGCAATGGAATATAGTTCTGCCAGAAAGAAGAATAAACTTGAGTCATTTGTAGGAAATAGATCCACACCTTGAGACCATAGTGGTAAATGAAACAAATCAGACTCAGGAGATTAAGTATCACATGGTTTCTTTTACATGAGAAGCCCAAAATATAAACAAAGAGCAAAATAAAATATAATAGGAAATATAATAGGAAATAGGGAGGTTTTTTTTTTTTTTTCCAAATGGGAAGGGGATCAACAGATGGAGGAATGGAGGAGGAAAGGAAGGGGAAAGGGATGAAGAAAGAATTGAGATATGATATGTGCATGTACCAACTCCCCACAAAGCATGTAACCAGTATGTACTGCAAATATATATGAATATAAAATTAAAATTGAATAAAAGAAAAATCTATTGGGTCTCAAAGAATATTAAGAAAAATAAAAAGTTTAAAAAAACAGTAAAATTTAAGAATGTCCATCATGAAGAAAAATGAGTAAAGGTATTTCAGTGTGAGAGAAGAGATCTACAGCACACTGGACTTCGGAACTAAAGTAGTTTCCAGAGGAACTGGAGGCGTATTTTTACTCATCGGAAAAATAGGAAAGTAAGGCATATTTTTGATGATATAAAGGATAGGAAAATTGAGCCTGAAATTTTATTTTCAATGAAATTTTCAATAAATTTTCATTTATTTTGCTCAAGTGAAAGCAAACTTGAGACACTTTTCAGGAATTAAAGACTGCAGAAGTTATACCACATAAGGCTATGTAAAGCAATAACAGCAAGCTTTTGGAGCAAATTATTCCATTAAGAAGAAGAAAAAAAATCTTTAAGTGTTACTATAAAGCTTATGGCAACAAGTTTGAATACATATCTTGATAAAGTTTGCTACATAAAATTGCAGATATATATTTACATACCCAAGAGAGAAAAAAGGAGCAGTGTATTCATAAGAAAATAGCCCTTAAAATCTTTTTTTAAATGAATATACTACCACTATACATGATGAGGGACACTCTAAAACATGAACATGACAGGACAAGGAAATTTTGTTTTAGAGGACAGTGATTTAAATCATTTTTAAAGACATGTTTAAAAGAGTCACAGGCCAAGAGACTGGAAAATTTGAGCATGTACAGATACAATACGCTTATAACACAACAGGGCTAACTAAAAATCTGGTGAATGTACACAAAATGAAGAAGCTTTAAAACTAAAACTCATCAGGAGAAAATTCTGAATATATATTGTGCTGGATATTGGTTTTGCTAGCAAATCCTTTATGTTCAGTATTGAATTTCTCACTTTGCAGCTGTTAAGACCACAGGACTACTAGCTAACATCTTGCATATGAGTCCATCTAATTAGTGTCTTGCAGTGAGGTGTGTTGAGTTATCTAAGCCACACCCCTTTCAGCGTCTGACTAATACAAAAATATAAAGGCGAGATCCTTTTCCCACCTGGAGGGTATTACCCAGGACTCGTCCTACCTTGAGATCTTCTTCCGAGACAGACTGAGGAATTTTCTGTGACTGCATCACAGCCTACCTTATCACACTGCTTCAGCCTTCTACAAGTGAAGGTACTCAGAATAATTCATAAATGTAAACCTCTCTTCCATTTTCCTTTTTTGGACAACACTACTGTGCATATTCATGCCTGGATCACTGCTAGAAAGCAAATGCTAAAATAGTACTTCCCTTCCCTTCCTTCTTTGTATCTCTTTCATAACTATCCTAATGGGTACAAAGTAGTACCACATTGTAGTTTTTTTGATTTGCTGTTCCGTGAATACTGATGATACTAAGCATGCTTACTGGTCATTTGTATGTCTTTGGAGAAGTGTCCCTTCAAGTTCTTGCCCATTTTCAAATGGTGTTGCCTTTATGTTGTTGAGGTTTAGTCATTCTTTATAAATTCTGGCTGTTGAAGCTGTGTCAGGTACATGATTTACAGGTATTTCTCTCCCCTTTTGTGTGTTTTCTTTGCATTTTCATTTTTATTTATTTACTTGTTTGTTTTTGAGACAGGGTCTCATTATGTAGTTCAGTTTGCCCTTGGACTCACTATGTAACCCAGGCTGGCCTCGAACTTGCAGTGATCCTTCTGCCTCAACCTCCCGAGTGCTGGGATTACAAGTGGGCACCACCACGCCACACTTCTTTTCATTTTCTTCATAATGTCCTGGGAGGCATAACACTTCAATTTTAATGAAAACCAATGTATCTACTTCATTTTTTCCCTATAGTTTTTGTGTATTAAGAAAGCTTTGTTGAATCAAAAGTCATGAAAATTTATTTCTGTTTTCATTTAAGAGTTTTATGATTTTTAGTCTGTAAGCCCTCTTCCTATCACTATTGAGGGTCGAACCCAGGGCTTCACAATTTGAGCTAATTTTTTAGATATTGTAAAAGAAGAATCAAACAACTTCATGTGTGGAAGTCTAATTTCACAAGAACAATTTGTTGAAGAAATTGTTCTTCCTGTTCACACTCCTAGAAAAGTAATTTCTCTGGGTGTAGAATTCTATGTTAATATATTCCTCTCAGTACTCTGAATATATTTTTTTACCGTTTTTGTCCATTTTTGTGGCTGAGAAATTTTCTGCCTTACTCATTCCACTGGCACTAATAATTCCTTTATCTGCTTCTCTTTTTCTTTGTTTTACTATAAATAGGTGTGATTTTTGACTGGAATTCATCTAGATTTCTGATCTGAGTACTAGTGTTATTAGCCATTTTGAAAACTTGTTAAGCAAGATCTTCCTGAATATTTCTTTTCTTGTGTTCTTGCTTTTTTTTTTTTTCCTCTCATAACTCCGATAAAGATAAAATGATTCTTACTGACCAGTAAAGAAAAAGAATTTCATCACTTTTGGTACACGGAGCCCATAGAGAACCTGGCACACCGTGGCATGCCAGTGGTTAAAATTTTCATCCACGGTGATCTTTAATCGTGTATCATGGAATGGCACGCGCTAGCTCTGACTATATGTCAGGCATATGATACATCCAAAGGAACTGAGAGTTATAGATAGAATCAGTTAGGTACCTATTATTGGGAGCACTTGATGTTTCTCAGAGACGTAATGAAAGGCAGAATGTGATTAAAAACAAAGTGTGAATGTGAAAGCTCAATTTAAAATTTTGCTCAAGAAAGTCTACTTTCTTCCTTTATGAAAAAGATACTCCCTTTCTCTAGTGTGTTCTTGCTTGCATGGATGGCCCACCCCCACAATGTAGAGTGTACTTCTTTTCCTGCTTTTACTTGGCACAAACTCACTATGCCTTTAATAAAATTTTGCTTCCGTTAAAAAAAAAAAAAGATATTCTCTGATGCTCGGTTCTACCCAAGAACAAGGAGAACATAAGCATAAAGTTAATACCAATTTCCTTAAATATAAATGTTTCCTTGTGCGTGGTGGCGCACACCTGTGATCCCAGCACCTGGGAGGCTGAGGCAGGAAGATTACCATGAGTTCAAGGCCAGCCTGGGCTATATAGTGAGTTCAAGGTTAGACTGAACTAAATAGTGAGACCCTGAATAAAATATATATATATATATATATATATATATATATATATATATATATATATGTATATATGTATATATGTGTTTTAGCTAATGGTGTTCATTATTTCTGTTTGATGGCTCAAGTTGTGAGTCAGGAAGGGGAAATTTGATAGCAAGAATTGATTTTAACTTGCCTACATCATGTCATCAACATCTGGGTTCCTCTTGTTAGGGACTCTGGGGACCAAAATAAGTTATGCTGAAAATCTTTGCGTCTGTTTTTGCCCTAAGCTGCCACATCACACCCGGTAAGAGTTTGTACCTTAAGAAAATGAAATCGAAAAGTTAACATAACCATTTACTATGTGAGAATATATGATTTTGCTTCCTTTCAATCCATAAAGCATCTAATATCCCGAGCATAAAGTTTAATGTGTTATCTGTTGAAGTACGTACTCAGAACTCTGTGCATATTAACCTAAGTCTGATTTCCGTACATCTATTCACAATGAATTCAAGGCAGCATTTATAATTGCTTGTTGTTTATGGAGAGCTAAGTGTCACTCTTTGCCAGCTGTTAACCTCAGGCCAGACCACTATAATTAGTTTTGGTAATTACTTGTAGTTCTTCAGGAATAATTGAAATTATTGTATCCTTACTTCATTCTAGAATTAAATTGATGGGTGCTTCTCATGTGAGAACTTATGACCTTTAAGTCTACCTACTCACAATGTGTTCCATAACTAATTAAAAGATTTTTCAAGTCTTCCTTCTTTATAGGAAAAAAAATAATAATCAAAATGCTCAAAAACACACTTACCTCTCCAGTATATTACTTCCACGGAGGTCATTAGTTTTAAACATCTCTAGTTTAATAACTTCTTATTTGTTTCTGAGAGAGTATCTCTATATCATATGTGAAAACATGAGGAAAGTGCCAAGGAAGTGATGGATAACTGGGAGGGCCTTATCCTTTGTCAAATCTTCTCTGTGTCAGTCAGCATGTGCTCATACGAACAACTGAAATGTCAGTTTAAATTTTAAATACTCTCAAGTCAGTATGTACACAATCAACATTTAATGGTCGATTTATTAAAATTGTTTTTCTCTCATTAATCTTGGAATTATACACAGAAGTATTTAATAACATTAACTTTGGTGACAGACTAATTGGGTTTTTTTTTTCTTTTTCACTATTATTTTGAGGTAGTTACTAATTCTGGTACTAACCCTGAAAAATATTCTGATTTTTCATCTGTGTGATAATTATTGTCTACTGTTTAAAAAAGATAAAACTTGGTAATGTAAACATTAAAAGCATCTAAAACCACAATCCAAAAGCAATTACATGTGTTCCATGTAGAAAACGACATGCTAGAGTAATTGAATGCCAATATACTTTGTTGTGTATTGCTTGGAAATAGAATTACCCACAGGATTTTCAGGTTGGTTAGGATAGTGAAACAATCTATGTGACATAAGAAATATGATATAGGACCACGAGAGACAATTGTACCAATCGTGCCAATGTAACGGAGGCCTCTGAAAGCATGGGATATGAAATTTTTCAATTTTTCTTTTTCAACAAAATAATACTCTTTAATAGCGTGTGTGTTTATGGGTGTGCGTGTGTGTGTGTGAGAGAGAGAGCAGAGATATATTGAAGATAGCCTTTATCAGAAGGATTAGGAAACTAAACTCAAATAACTAAGAGTATAGCAATTGATTCTTGTTAATTAGAGAATGGAAATTGTATAATTTCTAAGCAAACCAAAGTTTATCTCTTGTGTTTATTTAAAAACCTATTGAAGTAGTGGTTAGAACGCTAGCCTTGCAAGCACAAGTCCCTGAGTTTGATCCCCAGCACCAAAAAAAAAAAAAAAAAAAAACTTATTGAAGTAATTCATATACAATTGATTGTTGGTTTTTAAATTGCCACTCCCATTTCTGATGTTGAAATGGGAGATCAGTCTGTCACATATCATAGAAACCTTGCTTGGAAAATAAAAGTGCTTATTAAATTGAATTTTTATTTCATTTTAACTGTAACATCACTCAACATTATATGACAATCAATTCTTTCGAAGTTAACCTCTAAATTTAATGTAATATAATTTAAAATAATCTCGGAAAGAGATTTGTAGATTTAAACTTCCTAAGGTTGAAATAATTGTCCAAGAATAGACAAGATTCATTTGTTGAAGAATATGGAAGGAGACTATCCTACTGTTGGTAATACTTAGTGTAACATGTCAAATAAAGCAGCATTTTTGACACAGGGTTTGAAATGATCAGTAAAACAAAATAAAAAGCCTGGAAGCAGATCCAACAGCAATGTGGAAACTCAAACTATTATAAAATTCACACAGAAATCACTGAAAAAAAAAATGATGGGCATTTTAAACAATGATGGTAACAAAATTGCACTTATTAGAAATGGAATTTTACTTCTCACTATATATCTATAGGTAAATAAACTATAAAACTGTTGATGACTTAAGTGGAAAAATCAATTTCCAAATTACTAAAAAGCATGCAGGTCTGGAAACCAAAAGTGGAACAAAAGTTTTAACTTGGTATTTGGCAAATGTGAAATTTTATCTGAATTTTCAACTCACTGAAGCATATTTCCCCGATGTTAAAATGCGTTGACTTCATTTATTGTAGGATTTTAATAAAATTGTAAAATTTTGAATTAATTATATAATTATATTTGTGAATTAGAAATTAATAGCTTTATTTTGTTGTAGTATGTTAATGTAATGGAAAAAAATTCACACTGTATGAATGTTCAGTCCATTGGTTTACACGCAAAGAATAATTATGACTTTTGTTCCAGGTAGGCAGTGCATATGGTCATAGGATGGGCTTTCTGCCCACTCCAATGCAATAGCAAGGTCATTTTAGACAATCTTCATATAATGTCCAAAGAACGTGACATATTCTTAGAATGCAGTGAATGAGGTAACAGATAGTGTCAGTAATTGCCTATCCCTCTTTTACAAATTTATTTTAAAACATCTTTTAAAGCCAAGAGATGTGAAGAATATTTATTTGGCTGCAGTGTTTGCGACTTCCTTTAGACTATAGCTTAAATATGGCTGGAGTTTTATTTACAATTTTAATTCATAATGATGCTGTATAAAATATCAGTTCTACATTAAAGTATCGGGAGAAAAGATGAGATACCAAATTCTGCTGTCCCAGGGAGTGATGTGCATCCAGTCTCACTATGGACTTTTTTATTCATTGTTACTTTCATGACTACCAGTGAACTATTTGTTGTGGTCTTTTTCCACAAGATTGCGACCTCTAAGTGAGCCCTTACACTTATTGACTTATTCACTCTTAAAATAAACTCATTAGAAATATTAGGCTATTCTTCTTAAGTAGGCCCAATTATTTCATAATTCTCACTTAAATCTCCGAAGTGACACAACCACAACCACTAAATATTCTTTCAAAACTCACATAAAACAGGTATGTGTGTGTGTGTGTGTGTGTGTGTGTGTGTGTGTATACTGTCAAATTACACAAATAATTTAGGTATGGTGGGCCCAAAGTGTCTTCATGTAGACTCAACAAACAGAATGGAAGAGCTGAAAAAGTGCAAAGAAGAACAGAATCTTGTAATATAAATCGGGACTTGTGCTACAAATGGAGTGTCATTCAAAACTCTAGAAGAAGAAAATGAATACAGATGGAGGACGCATAGGCTAAAGGAACTATGCCATGAATGAATAAAACATATTTATAATAAGGAAAATTTACTAGAGAATTCTAAAATATTTCCCATGAGAGTTGGTAATTATTGAATAAGAATCTTATAAATTATTCATCCATAGCCTCTTTTATGTAGAGAAGTGAATTTCAAATAAAAATAAATCGCATAAACTATGAAACAATTAGTATAACAATTAGTTGAACGTTGTGCCAGATGTGCTACATGCACATTAATAGTCATCTTTGACCTGCAAGGTAGGAGAGACATCTTAAGTACAGTTTATATTTGAGTGAACTAAAACAACATAAATGTTTCAGTATGTAACTCCGTACTTAGAGAACTAGAATGTAGCATAAGTGAAGTTGAGATATAGGTTTATGTGTGACATACATGATGTTTAAAATTCTACTTCATTTTCCTCTTGCTATAAAGAAAGAGCAAATTACCTATAATGGCACATATATAATCATTAGTATGAGCCAATTATCTCAGCTATAAACCAATATCAGCTAATGCAGCAATACAATAATGTCATGTTCTGTCTACCTTTGATGCCATAGACTGCTTTGATCAACCATGATCAACAATTCAATCTGTTTTAAAATACACAACATGGTTATACCAAGGAGATGTGGTTTAAACTGAAATAAGAAAAAACAGTTAATGCACCAACAATTGTTTATTGAGTATATTTTTTCACTAAGGTTCTAAAATAGGTGATCAATGATATAAATATTTGTAGAATGTGTACCCATTATGTACCCTTAATCCCTGTTGTCAGTGTTTTTAACATTTGCACATAAAATGAAAAGATTTTACCTGATATAGCATGTCTTGAATGCAGCGAATCATTTCCTAACCCACAAACCCACAACCTATTTTGTTCAGTTCCAGTTTTTTTTTTTTTTTTGGAAGGGGTGTGCTAGCGATTGAAGTTTTGAGGGCCATGCATGGTGGTGCACCCCTGTAATTCCAGCACTTTGTGAGGCCGAGGCAGGAAGGGCGCAAGTTTGAGGTCAGCCCGGCAAATTAGTGACTAAAGGAGATCCTATGTCAAAAGAAAAAGCAAAACATCTGGGAATTTACCTCAGTACAAAGGCCCTGGTTTCAATTCCCCATACTGAAAAAACAAACAACCAAAACCAAACAAACAGCAAACAAATAAATGTTAAATTTGTTCTGAAGCATTTTACTCGTAAATTTGTAATCAATTTCCCTGAGGGAGAAAAAGACCTTATATAATCATAGTACAGTTTCAAGAATTGGATAATTTTAAAATTAATAGAATATTAATGGTATATTGGAGATAGATGATTATTCAGCTTTAAAAATTTTGTAAGTTATTTCTAAAATGTTAGTGAAATTGGTTGTGGTGTGAATATTTAGTTTACTGTAATTGATAAAATCTGCAATTTAAGGATTCTAATTTGCAATGCTTTAATAACAGCACACCATCAATATTAAATAACCTAAAGCTCATATTAAAATTTTGTCTGGTTTCCCAATATGGTCCTTTTAGTTGTTTATTTTTCTCAGCCTATTTTCACTTGAGGATGACTCGTATATTTATTATTTGTTTTACTATTTTGCTCTGTTTTAAGCTGAAATTTTTTTTTAAATTTTCAGCCTTTACTTTGGCTTTCTGACCTTGGAATTTTGGACTGTATAAGTTTCCATTTATTTTTGGTTTTTTATTCATTTGTTTTTTTGGCTCAGTTTGTAGAATTTGATCAGTTTGTCTAATATTTCCAAGTGATTAGGTTTGGTTGTGCATTGTTTGCAAGAATATCACAAACTCTTTTTGGAAGAACATCACAATACTGTGTCTTTTTTAGCATGTCATTTAGAAAATAAGTGAGAATGACTTTGTCCAAAATTGGTAGCACTGAACATTTGATTATAGTAATATCTGCTTGGTTTTTCCCCTGTAAAGTTATTATTTTTCTTATAATCAACAAGAAGTATATTTGTGACAATACTTCTACAAACTAGAATATGATAAATTTACAGCAGCTTTTTAGACGTAAAATTTAGAGTCCAGTACATACTACAGTCCATGGAGTTTCCCCGAACTTACGAAGTTATTTATCTCCCAAGAAAGTTGCCTCTATCTTGTTACCGAGGATAGCCTCCCGAGCGAAAAAGTCCTCTCACTTCTACCATGATTATTTGTTTTTGATTATGCTAAAGTTTCATTGAACTGGAAAAATACAATACATACTTTTTTGTCTTTCTTCATTTTCTCAGCACGATGTCTGCTAATTTTGTGCACACTCTCGTGTGCATTAAAATTTTAATGCTGAGTAAGTTTTTAAATTTTCCCGATATTAGACATTTGTGTTGTTTTCAGTATGGAGTCACCATGACTAAAGTTGCTATGAGTATTTATGTGTAATTATTTTTGTGGATATAAATTTTGTTGCTTCTTCAATAAACATATGGGTACAATATTGTGAGGTCATACTGTAGATGTAGGATTGTATTTTGTTAAGATAACAAAATCACATACTGTAAAAATCATCATTTTAACTTCTTTAAAGTATAGAATTCTGTGGCTCTTAGTATGTTGACAATGCCGTGCCACCACAAAGACTAGTTAATTGAGAACTTCAGAGATATCATTCTCTATTTCTCTCTGCTTATAGTGTCTTTGGCTTTGGTATCTGAGCAATGCTGTCCTCATAGAAAGAGCTGGGGCAGCGGGTACTTCTATGATTTGAATGTCCTCCCGAATACTCACGTGGAATTCTACTTGCCATTGTAGCGGTATGAAAATGAGGGGACCTTTAAGAAGTGATTAAGTAATGAGGGCTCTGCCTTCAC
>PVJO010022455.1:0-27875 GCA_004026905.1 Hystrix cristata | reverse complement strand
CCATTAAACTGAGGTTATTCTTGTTCTCAGAATGTTTCATGTAACATTCTGTCTTCATTTCCTAGGTGGTGTAGCTTTTCTTATCTCAGTACCTTTTTTGTTTTTGCTTTTACTCTTTATATTGTGTATAAACTTAGCAAAAAAACAAGTGCCTTTGTCATGTCTAGTCTTCTGATTCTTAGATTAAGTAGGGTTCTGATGCTGAAGCTTTTTAAAATAGTGTTCTAATTTTCATTATTCACTTATGAGACTGCATTGTAAGTTATATAATGGAGAAATGACATTTTATGTAAGAAAAAATGTTGGTTATCCTAATTGTAGTGAAATTCTTGAAATATCTTTAATATATTTTTTGTTCTTTTAAACAGTTCGTTTTCCTGAAGATCTTGAGAATGACATTAGAACTTTCTTTCCTGAATATACCCATCAACTCTTTGGGGATGAGTAAGTAACTTAGTGTGGCAAAACAAAACAAAATTCCATTCTTTTTCCTTAAGGTTTGGAAGTCAGATCTTATTTTTGTTATTGTTATTTTTCATGTACTTTACCTTAAAATATATGATTAGAATAGTATTTTTTATATTGAGACACCTATGTATAGTTTAGTATTATAAACGCATTATCTTGTTTAATTCTCACAGCAGTGTTAGTCATGTTAGTATTACTGTATTTGTTACTTGGTACATCCATGGTATCGTGTAATTAAGAAGGTATGAATGGCTAGCAGGATTCAGTTAGTCTGACTCCAGAGCCCATACTTATATAACTACTACTTTTTGGTTTTGTTTTTTCTTCCTTTTTGTTTACTAGTCTTGGTATAGAGTATACTTATTCCTCTGAAGCTAGAAAGCTCCAGTTGTTACTCTGTTATTAAATACAGAAATATATTTTTAGGAGCAAGTTTAATAATTAGTCCTAGGGTATTCAGCCCATTCTTTGATTTCCTATTACCTTCGGTACATTATTAGAATATTCATTTTCCATTTAATTTTTTATTTTAACAAGTTCAAGTTCACAGAAAGTTGCAAGAATATACAGTAAATATCGTATATCTTTTACCCTTTACATTCATCTTTAACATTTAGTCACATTTGCTTTAATCATTCTTTTTTTCTTTTCCCCCCTTTTTCTTCTGTGACACTGGGCATTTAACCTAGAGCAGTCACCGTGAGTTACATCCCCATCCCTCTTTACATTTATTGTGAGGTGAGTTCTCACTAAGTCAGTAGTTACCCAGGCTGAGCTCAGATTTGTGGTTCTCCTGCCTCCCTTTCCCTGAGTGCTGGGATTATAGGCATGTACAACCACAACCAGCAATTGTTCTCTCTTACGTGAATATATTATTGTTTTGTGGTTGAACCATTTGAGAATAGGTTGCAGATCTCTTACCTCAAAATTTTTCAGCATGTACATATCTCCTAAAAGCAAGGATGATAACCATGGTGGAGTCATCAAAATTGAGGAAATTTAACTTTGATACAATATCACTTTGTATGTTTCAGATTTTGCCTGTCGATTTCTAGTAATTCTTTCATGGCAGTTTTTCCCCATCTTGGATCCAGTCCACAATCACATTGCATTTAGTTGTCATATCTCTTCATTTTCCTTTCATCTGAAAGAGTTTCTCAAATTGTTTTTATGACAGGCATTTTTGTGGCATATAAATGGGTTTTGCAGAACTCTCATTTTAGGTTAGTTTCTTATGAATTCAGATAATGTATATTTTTCAGTACTGTAACAGAAATGGTATCATGTCCTCAGTTCATTAAGTAGGAAGTCCACAAAGTCAGTTTGTTCCATTGTTGGTTGAGTCACTGAGTTTGGAGGAGTCTGCCAGATTTCTTCACTATAAAGTTAATATTTTTCCTCTGTAATTTATAAATAATCTATAGAGAGATAATCTGAGACTGAAAAATATCCTGTAGTTTTACTCAATAGTTCTAGCGTTCATTAATGATTTTCCCTGAATCATTATTTCACTATGATGGGATTGTAAAATTGTGATTTTCTAACTTTCTTTTTTTTTTTTTTAAATTTTCTAACTTTCTATCTTCTGCAGTTCATTAATAGGCCTTCTTTTAGACAGAACTTTTCTCCTACTTGTTTATTGTAGAATAGACTCTATTCTTTCTTTTAATTCGGTAAGTCCTATTATTATTGTTACTAATTTTGATGCCCAAATTATTGAACATGTGACAACTGGCAATCTTTAAAAACTTTTTGAGTCCTCTTTGATATGTCCTTATCATTTTGGAGATGCTTTATTTTGAGGTACAATAAAATGTTCTGGATTCATCTTGTACCTTGCCTGTTCTGAACTCACCAGTTTCCCAGGGATCCCTGGTTGTTGTAATGGGGAAGGATATTTAGACATAGTTGATATTTGAAGTATTTCTATTCATTGCTTTTCCTCTGTGCATTATTTTAACATCATTGACATACTTAATGTGTTTTTAAAATGATGTTTGTATAGGACAAATTTCCTGAGAATTTATCATTACTAATGTGTCAGGTTAGAATTTTATTAGTATTTATCATTACTAATGTGTCAGGTTAGGCATTTTATTAGTAGTATTTTTAAATACTAATAATACTAATAATTACATTTTATTGTACATAGACTCATGCCAAAATTTCAACCTTTCGTATTTTAAACAGGTATTGTAAAAATAAAAATGTGTTCTCTTTGGATTTCTATGTTTAAGGGAATGTTTACTTTCTTTTCTTTCCACTGCCTTTAAAAATCTGTTCCTGGACTGGGAATGTAGCTCAGTTAGAGTGCTTGCCTTTTATGCACTAGGCCCCAGGTTTAATCCCCAGCATCACAAAAGAAAAAAACTCTTTTTGTAATCTTGGTAGATAAGATGCCACTTCTAAGGTGACAAGTGACAGTCACATACTTGTGATAACCCTGTACTTTATAATTTAGGAACATTGGCCTTGATCCTAGTATCACTGCTGCTTTTGTGCGTGCATGTGTATGTTTACATTCAGAATCCCTAGAATGGACAGTAGTCATATTTTTTGCCTAGACAGAAATCTGGAAATGATACTTTTTTTCAAGTATTCTTTTTTCAGAACTTTTTTTTGTTTTGTTTTTTGGGAGTTTGGTTGGTTGATTGGTTTGTTTTTGCAACAGGATTTCTCTGTGTAGAGAGCCTTTGAAGTCTGTGTATGTCATGCTGGCCTTGACCTCACAGTTCTGTGTTAGCCTCTCAAGTGTTGAGATTACTGGCATGTGATACCATGCCCAGCTAGATTTACTTTTTAAAATAACCAGAAGGAGTCTCAGACAAGAGGATTGGAAGGTTGAGACTCAGCTGAACAATTTAGTGAGACTGTCTCAAAATAAAAAGAAAAAGAAAGAGGGTTGGGGGATGCAACTCATTGCAAAGGCCCTCGGTTAAGTCCTCAGTACTGCCTACAGTCAGTGATCAGTAAATTAAATGATCATAAAAACAGTGTTTTTGAGCTATAATTGTATCTGTACAATTTATTTACTTAAGATATACAATTCAAGGGTGTTTAGTATACTCAGAGTTGCATGAACATCACTACAATCAACTCTGGCTCTCTCCGGTACCAGGCAATCACTACTTTATATCTGTGTAAATTACCTGTTCTGGGTATTTTAGAATTCACTTTTTGTCCTTCACTTTTTAGAAGATGCTTTTTAAGCTGGAAAATGGAATGACAAGGATATAAGATATCAGTGAGCAGGACTGGAAAAATTAGCAGCTCCAGCCAGATCTGTCCTCTGAGTTCGTAAGAAGGTTTTACATGTACTTAGACAGATGCTGTCACTGCTTTCAGCAGCTGTGGATGTTGGTGATAGAAGCAAGTGATAAGTTGTAAAGGTGGATCCAAGGCTAGGTTTTAGCTGCTTCCCTAGTCAGGTCCTAATTTATCACTGTTTGTCTCACTTGAAATGGTTTGTAATAATAATAATAGTAGCAGCAGGTGTAGTAGAAGTCATAATAATGTCTAACGTTTATTGAGTTTTTACGCAATGTATTAGTCAATATTGTAAGTGATTTACATTTATTAATTTTTCATTTAATCCAAGCAAGTTCCTGAGTTAAATCCAATTATTCTACTTTATAAATGAAACTGAGACATAGTTTCATTGCACATGTTTATTTTATTATTATTAAATAAATGTAGCTTACACTTTTACAATCACACATTAAGTTGTTTATATATACAGTTAATAATTTTTAATGACTTTGCAAAAATTCACTCCCCCCTTCCCTGCCTTGTTTCAGTGAAACTGCTTTTGGTTACAAGGGTCTGAAGATCCTGTTATACTATATTGCTGGTAGCCTGTCAACAATGTTCCGGGTTGAATATGCATCTAAAGTTGATGAGAACTTTGACTGTGTGGAGGTAAGAACAGAAATACACTTATTTCTGTTTTCCAGTTGAGCTTCAGGCAGATCTTTAAATTTACATGTTTGAGGAAGCAGAGACTCTGTAATATAGTAATTTTAAAAATCACATAATCAGTTTTTAGTTACTGAGATATTTATCTCCCTGTCATTTCAGCTAACCCTGTGATCATGATCCTTAGCCTGTTTATTTCCTAGGTGAACCTTGTCTAGATCACATTTTTTTTTTCTAGTAGTACTAGGGATTAAACCCAGGGATACTCTTACCAGTGAGCTATTTATCACCAACCTTTTTATTTTTTAAAATTCTGAGACAGATTATCACTAAATTGTCCAAACTAACCTCAAACTTGCAATCTTCCTGCCTTGGCCTCCTGACAACCTGGGATTAAAATTGTACTGCCTCGCCTAGCGCAATTTTTGTCTTTATTGTAGACATGGAAATTAACATCTTTTCCTCTCAAAGATAAATGAAAATAGCTAAATTTTCTACTTTTACTTTTATGTAGAATCTATTTAAATTTTTCACCACATTTCTAATCTCACGAATTTTGCTAATATATTCTTTTCGGAACATAAATAATCAAGGTGGTTACATTATAAAACTGTTTGAATACTTGTGATCCCAGCACTCAGGAGGCTGAAGCATAAGGCCAGCCTGAACTACATAGCAAGATTGTATCTCAAAAAGGCAAAACAAAAAACTGTTTGAAATAAGATTTTGAAAAGGAGGCGAAGGCCAAGAAAGGAATTAAAAAGCACACATCTGTGGTGGACTGAATAATGTCCCCTACTCGCAAATATAGCCATGTCCTAATCTATGGAACTTGTGGATGTTGCCTCATATGGGGGGGCGGGGAGCATTTTGCAAGTGTGACTTAAGTTAGAAATATCTGGGTGAGGCTTAAATGCAACCACTTGTATTCTTACGAGGGGGGGGAGGCAAAAGGAGACGTGGTGACAGATGAGGACAGTGTAGCGTTACCATGGAGGCAGAGTGATGTGGACACAAGCCAGAGGATGCTTAGGCATTGAGGAGCTGAAAGAGGTAAGGAATGGATTCTCATCTAGAGTTTCCAGAGGGAGTGTGGCAGTTTGGTAATGACCCAGTAATACAGACTTTACAGACTTTGAACTTTGCCTCCAGGCAGAGAATAAATGTCGTAAGCTAACACATTTATGGGACTTTGTTATAGCAGGTACAGGAAACTAATAGAGATTTTGGTACCAGGAAGTGGAGTGCTGCTGTAACAAATAATTAAAAATGTGGAAGTAATTTTGGAAGTGGGTAGAGGCTTTTCGGAAAACATATATTAACTTGTCTGGGCTGTAGGTAGAAGTATAGCAGTCAAAAGCACTGCTGGGTGAGGCTAGAATAAAGTTAGGAGTATGGGAGAGAAAGCCTATGTTATCTTAGAGAATACATTATCATAAATATAATTTTGGGTAGAAATGTGAACTTTAAAGGCATCTCCGTGAAGAGTCAAAAGAAAACGAGGACCATGTGTTTGGAAACTGGAGCAAAGGAGATCCTTGTTATATAATGTCAAAAAGTCTAGCTGAATTGTGTCTTGCAGTTATGAGGAAAGAAGAATTTGTGAGTACTGAGCTCTGGTATTTAGCTGAGGATATTTCAGGCAAAGTGTTGGAAGTTTGATCTGGTTTCTGCTTGCATATAGTAAAATGTGGGAAGAAAGAGGTGAATTGAGAGAAGAACTGCTAAGCAGAAAGGATCCAGGATTTAATTTGAGAAATTCTCAGCCCATTCAGATTGCCGAAGATAGAAAAATTAGGAGATTAACTGTCAGGAAAGTGTTCTGGAGAGTGTATGGCAGGATAACCTCTGGCTAGTGCTGAAGAGATTAGGCATGATATTCATGGATCTCCATCATTAAGTACAAACTAAGAATAGGGCTTTGTGAGGATCTGTGGAGGACCTTCTCCATCTGATGGCGCAAACCCTCAGGATGTAACACAGTGATGCTTAAGGGCTTTGAGAGTCAAAACTGCAAAGTCTGGGTTGTATTGACAGAACAAAATGAAGGAAGGCAGATGAACTCCCAAAATTTTGCAGACATAAAAGTGATTCTAGGGGTTGGGGATTTAGCCTAGTGGTTAGAGCGCTTGCCTAGCAAGCACAAGGCCCTGAATTCGATCCCCGGCGCCCCCTCCCAAAAAGTGATTCTGAATATTATTGTACTATAGTTGTGGTAATAAGATAATTGAAAAGACAAACTAGTATTTAACACAGATTTATTAAAATGGAGCTTTTCTATAATCAAGTATTCGTATTAGATTATCAAATTCTCCAGACCCAAGACTGATATTACTTTTATTACTATTATTATTATCATTTTTTGAGACAGTGTTTCTTGCTATGTAGTTAAGGCTGGCTTTGAACTCACTATGTAGCCCAGTCTGGCCTCAAAATCACAGCAGTCCTCCTTAGCTTCTCAAATGCTGAAGTCATAGGCATGCAGCAGCACGGCCTGGCTTCCAGCTAAATATTCTTATTTTAAAAATGCAGGTAATGTTTTTCCTTATGTTGTATGAAATTCACTGTTTGACTTTTTTTTTAAGCTGAAGCCGATAGTACTAATTGGATGTCTTCCAAAGGAATTGTTGATTTATTGATAAATCTTTCAAATACTATGTGCTATGAAAATAACTATGTATTTGCATTGGCTTCTGATTGTTCCATTCTTGAAAAATAGATTTTTCCACTTAGAAGTACTATGTTAGATATAAGGAATCAATCTGTTAAAATGTTTTTGTAGGGTTACTTATTTGCTCCATAGTCAAAGATCATTTATGTATAGCATTCAGGCAAAGATTTTTTTCTCCATGTAAAAAGGAATGGATAGTAGATATAGGGTAAAGGGCTTGCCTCTTCCATCTCAGTTTGCAGTGGGAGTGTTCATTCCACAGTGTCTTGGTGCCAGGGTTACAGTGGCAAAAACCAAGTTAACCGCTCTGATTGAATTTAAGTTCTAGCCAACAGAAACAGTCAGTAAACAACTAGTAAATAAGCAAATTAAGTTTAGATAGTGTTACAGAGAAATATTATTTTGTTGGAATGATTGCAGGAGTTGACAAAATTAAATGGTGTGAAGTTTTCTATGCTGTGATAAGGTGTTTATAAGAGGTAAAAACAGTAGCCTTTAGAGATTTTAAGTAGGTGAAGAGTCATATGGTGTAATTGACATTTTTAAGATGATTCTGGTTGCTATGCAGAGATCACACTGCAGGGGGCAAGAGTGAAAGAAGGGAGACCGGAATATTGCAGTGTTGGAGGAGACACAAGATTTAGTTGTCAGATTGAGATTATTTGGAGGTAGAGCTGGTAGGGTTTGCTGTTGAATTAGGCATGATGATGGGGGAAACAAGAAGAACCCCATTGCCTAAGCAGTAGTAGTGCTATTAACTGATGCAGGGAAGATTTGAGAAGTAGATTTAAGTGGGAAAAGAAATCAAGAAATTTGTTTTGGCTGTTCTTAAATTTGAGACTATTATATTTGGATTTTTGCAAATCATAATATGTAGCACTATTTTTTGAGTATGAAAAATATACCCGTTTAGGAGGTCCGTAGCCACAGACAATCTGTTTAAAAGTTAATTTGCTTATTACAGTTTGCCATTACATTCATTTTTCATCATCCGTTATTTTTTGTTTCCAAGCTGACTGCTCCAGTTACACCTGGAATTCTTTTGTCACAATTGAGATGCCTGTAAAATCTCTACTGAATTTTACAAGTACATCAATTTCGCTTGTTCAGACTTTGATGATTTGTTCATCTTTGGTTGTTGCTGACTTTTGCTTTTTTATTAATACCTCTTCCCTTCTCTCGGGAATGATTTCATTGCTCTTTTGTGAAGGAGTATGTAACTGAAATTGTTGAGTCTTGCTAATTGCTAGCATTTCTGAGAAAAGTTTTGTAGAGAAAGTTGCAGTAAGTACATAGGTGAGTTTGTATTATCTTTGAATTTCAGTCCTTTTATCCTTGTCTTCCACTAATAGGGATTAATTTGGCAATACTGTAAATGAGAGAAGATTTAAAAGTTTTTCTGGAGATGAATGTGATGGTGCATGCCTGTAATCCCAGCATTCTGGGGTGCTAAGGCAGAAGGATGGCAAGTTCAAGCCCAGACTGGGGAACTTAATTAGACTTTAAAATTAAAATATGAGCTGGGGATGTAGCTCAGGATGTAACTCAGTATGAAGGTGCTGGATTTAATCTCCAGTATTCCCCCTGCCAAAAAAAAAGAAAAATCTGGAGTCTTTAACCCCTTTATATGAAAGTCCTACTTATTTACAAAAAATTTAATCTTGAGGAAAGAAAAAAATCATCTTTGGTAGAGAAGTGAAAAAGTTCGTGTTTTTAATTTCTCAACAGTATTCAGATGTCTACATTTAAAATTTAAATATTGTCAGAGAACATGAGATTGAGCAAACTATTTTGGTAGCGTATCTTAGGTATTCTTAGATTCACAGTAATGTTAAGGCTATATGCTACTTTAACCAAGAACCGAACAGCATGTTCTGCCTACTTAACATGCCTTTGGTTGCAACCTCAAAAAGAAACTCTCTGTAGATAAGTTTAGACAGCTTAATATAAACCACTAAAGAAGCATAGACATTCAAATACAAGTGTAAATATTTATGACATTACTAGTTATTTTCAGACACATTGCTTTATGCAATGATGTCAAGCAAAAATTGCTCCATAGGAACATCTTCATGTGTAATAAAGCATAGAATACTGGAACCTGAAATGACCAATGAGAGAATATGCAATCTAAAAACATTTCATCATGGCCCACTTACTATAAAGTATTATAGCTAGAAGGGTTCATTTTATACTTCCCTTAAAAAAAATAAAAAGAAATCTTAGGGTAACATTTGTAAGGGATATCTTTATTAATTAAAATATTAAGTCATTCTAAATTCTTGATTTTTTCCACTTAATTTCTTACCCTTTTGTATTTCAAGTTTAGGTTAATGTTCTTGAAGATAAGGAGTTTTTCAGGGATCTTGCCAAGTATAATCTAAACTTTTTTCTCTAAGCATTAGAACAAAAAGCTTTCATTTTTTAACTCTACATTCAATTAAAAATGATTAGATGGGATTTTTCTCTAATGATAATTTTATTGTTAAACCAATAATCCAATATGAAAAATGAATTCTTTAAATTTAACCGAAGTAAAGCATATATTTTAGAAAGGAGCTAAGATGTTCTCATTCATATATATGTGTGTGTGTGTGTGTGTGTGTGTTTTCTTTTTTTATAAAGCAAAATCCATTTAATAGAGAAATATAAGCATTTTTCTTTGTTGGACCAAAGTTTTGAATTCTAGGTTTGAAAAACTAATTTTTATGTAGGTAAATAGATAAGCATGTATATATGAATATTTACATATATATAAACAGAATTCTTCTTTTAAACTTAGCCTTTTTTCTCTCCATAAAAGTTCATAAATAACAGACTTGCCCAGAGCGAAGTATTTTAGTTGAAGGTATATATTACAATAAATAAGTATCCTTTGAAGGCTGAAAGTTAAATATTCTCTTCCAACTTTGTTGAGCTCAAACCTTTGAGGAGCTTTGCCCTCCATCAAAACTACCACTTGAAGCTTATAGTTTCTGAAAAACCTTTAAGTAGATTTGTTGCAAGATAGGTAAAGTGACTTAAGCATGTTTTGCAGTGCCTTATTTAAGGAAAGTGATTGAAGGTTAAAATTATATAGGCTAGGGGCTGGGGATTTAGCTCAGTGGCTAGAGTGCCTGCCTTGCAAGCACAAGGCCCTGAGTTTGATTCCCAGCACCACAAAAAAAAAAAAAAAAAATTATATAGGCTATGTATATATATATATATATATATACACACACACACACACACATATATCTTAAAATGATTTTTTAAACTGATAGATTATAAACCCCTTTATTTAAAAGGGACTTTTTTGAATTTTAAAAACCTAAACTATAATTGTATTATACTGTTTTATCTATTAATTACTTTGGATCATAATTGCTAGCTTTTTGCAGCTATCACTTATAATAATTTACTTGTGTAGTTATTGAGAATATGCTTACAGTGATCTCTTCACATTAGATAGCAGTGTCAAGGAAAAAGATTTATCAAGTAGTGCATATTTTAAAAATAAGCAAAAATAGTTCTATTAAATCCAGTTGTTTTGATCTTGAGGGTGCATGGGTTGCAAGGACTGATGTACATACTAGAAATAAACTTGGGCAGAATGTTAAAGAGCTATATTTTAAATAATAGCTCTTATTTTTATACCTATAAACAGATTATATATAAATGTTGGTGGTACCAGAGCATTGAAAGTAAAACTTGTTTGTAATAAACTCCATCCTTGGTTCTGTATCTTAAAATGTTACTGAATGATAATAAGTGCTATTCATCTGCAGGTGCATTGCTTCTACTTAGTTAAAAGATGGTTGAAAGGACAGGAATTAGTAGCATGTTGTATTAGCCTTTTGTAGTGTATTTTGTACTAAGCATCTTAATTTCCCTGTTTTGAATGCTAAGTAGCAAGGGTCTTGGTTTAGAACTAATACCCATCATGCATGTAAACGGTATGAAAGAGCTGCTTAGTAAGTTAACACAAAGTGTTCTTGTGTCAGTCCTTGTGGAAATAGATACAATACAAACATTACAGCTGAACTCACGGCAAACTCCATTAAGTAAAAACCTGGCTTCATTGTTCAGGAAAAAGTTTGAATAGAATGCAAGCTCATTTTGTTGAATGTAATGTCAGGCTTTTAGGGACTGTATTGAGGGATAAGGTTTTGTTAAGTTGAGACCAATTCATTAAGTTTTATTGCCTGGTGAGAAGCAGTAATACTTTATTGTAAGACTTCATCAAATATTCATGGTTAAAGAGAAGTAGTAAATGTATTCAATCAAGTGGTCTTTTGGGGTTTTGAAAAGGATTATGAAGTCTGCTCAGCTGATAGTTTTAACATTCATTGAGGTTGTTTAACAAGGATGATTTTAATCTCTGAGTTTAATTTTGTTGTTCAGTCTTGTCTCTTTTGTACTACCACAAATCCAGGTCTATAAAAATTATGTCACATTATAGGGATGAGTGGATAATGTATCCATTCATATAATTTGTGTATTTCCTAAGAGGGGATATTTTTAAAATTATCATCCTAATTTGGCATATGAGGGAGTTGCTGTCTGTTTGTTCATTGTGAAGTTGCTATTCATTTGGTCAGACTCTAACCTTACTTGACTACTAGTGATCTTTTTGCGTCTTGGATACTGTGCTGTGTTTGACACATAAAATAATAAGCTGTCTTTTGTTTGGCCCATTTCAGATTGTTGTGAAGGGTTGTAGCTGGCATTTTCTACAGGATGTTAGAAATTTCATGGCACTGCCATTATTCTTGCACATGATAGGCTAACTTTCTCCTCTAATTTATTGTTATGTTATGTTCAACTCAGATTTATCTGACAGTTTGTGCACAGGAAACTAATCCTTTTCTGCTACACTGTGTGTTTTCTTCTGTAGTTTGTGAGCTGAAGTTTTGTGATATTTGTTGGTTTTGTCCTTTCAAAGAAATTAAGCACATTCAACCAAAACCCAAATTTGTTATTAATTTTTTTTATGTTATCCTCCATTCCTTAGGCAGATGATGTGGAGGGCAAAATCAGACAAATCATTCCACCTGGATTTTGCACAAACACAAATGACTTTCTTTCTTTGCTGGAAAAAGAAGTTGATTTCAAGCCATTCGGAACCCTACTCCATACATACTCAGTTCTCAGTCCAACAGGAGAAAACTTTACTTTTCAGATATACAAGGTAAAGATAAATCTAAGTCTTGGGTAAAGTAACTCCATTTGTCTGAAACCTGTGTGTAATTTTGGTGTTATTTTCAGTGATTTACTGTAGCCTCAGGAAACAAGTTTTTTATTGGCACTAAAAAACATCTATTTTGTATGTGTGTGTCTGTGTACATATTTAGTCTGAGACTTCTAAACATTTTCCCACAGGATAGTTTTGTTTTGTGCAGACTTTCACTTACCTCTGTGATGAGTTTCACCTGACTTTTCCTGGCTTTTTCCCTAGGCTGACATGACATGTAGAGGCTTTCGAGAATATCATGAAAGGCTTCAGACCTTTTTGATGTGGTTTATTGAAACTGCTAGCTTTATTGACGTGGATGATGAAAGATGGCACTACTTTCTAGTGTAAGTACAGTTCTAAAGCAACAGTAGACCTTATTACTTCCACAAAGCCAGCATTTTAATTGTGGCAGCCCAATTATTGGGACAGTATAATGATATTTTTCCCAGGAAAGAAAAACTATTGTTTATGAGGCTTGAGTTTTCCTTCATTATGCTTTGGGAGACCTCAAGAATAGAGCTGAATTAAATGCTGTTGTCCGTTAGGGCCCTGAATGTAGGCTTAAACAGTAAAATGAGCTTTGCCTGTGTTTTCTTTTACTTGCCATCTATTCATCTTTATAATAGGCAAGTGCACTGAAGTGATGTAAAGAGGTCTGATTTATCCAAGTTGCTGCACACCAATTAAGTGAATTGTACATTCAGAACATAGCAGGTGTACCCATTGGGCCCTCACAGAGTAGCTTGCTGACACTGAAAATTCAGTCAGAGAATGGAAAAGAAAATGGACACTGCATGGGAGCGCGACTGTAATTGACCTGCTTGGCTTTCTGTTTTATCTGCAGATTTGAGAAGTATAATAAGGATGGAGCTACACTCTTTGCGACCGTAGGCTACATGACAGTCTATAATTACTATGTGTACCCAGACAAAACCCGGCCACGTGTAAGGTAATTGGCAGTATAACACGTGCCTTGTCTTTTATTTCAGAAGAAGGAACTGCTGAAGTTTCCAATACTTGTTATAATAGTGTTGATTTGTTTAAAAAAAAATCACCATTATTCATTGGCTACGTCCTGATTTATTTCATTGTTGCTTTTGAATCAGTGTGGAAGAGTAAACCAGTTTTGAGTCTCTTGATAATTTTTGGATTTCTCCAAGATTGACTAGGAAAAAACTTTAAAATATTCATAATACTATAATGATTTGCAATTTTTAACTGGCCAAATTATAAAGTTTTAATCTAAAAAAATTTCTTTACTACAGTCAGATGCTGATACTAACTCCATTTCAAGGTCAAGGCCATGGTGCTCAACTTCTTGAAACAGTTCACAGATACTACCTTGCATCTCCTTCAGTTCTTGATATTACAGGTATATAAAATTTGATGTTACTAAAAGAACTTTTAAAAATGTCTTCCTTACTGGTTATTATTATTTTTTTTCAAAAATAGCTTTTATTTTAAATAGCAGTGTTCTCGGGTGCTCTTTTGGGGACCATCTAAATACTGCTTAAGGCTACATACATTTTAGATCATAAACTTCTGCAGGGATTGGATTGCATCCCCAACTGTAAAGTGCTTAATTGAATGAATTTGAAGATCATGAACTGAATATACATGGGGAAATCTTGGTCAGGCATAAACACAGTGAAAGTGTGGTATAGCTTAGTTTATTTGACAGTTACATACCTCATTTAGAGGGTGCTCATTCGTTGTTTTTCATGTAGGGACAGAATTTTCTATACCTTTGGGGGAAAAAAAATCAAGGTAAATAGTTGCTGAATAGAATACACATATCCTAAACTGTGTGTCTTATATTCCTAAAGTGCATACCTTCACAGCAGTAGTAGATAAGACGAAATGTAGGCCTGTTTGTTTTGGGAACATCTTTCAGTATGGATTGACCACAGAAGAAGTATTATGAAATGAATGCTTTGGAGAAGAAAAGAAACTCTACCCTTTAAAAAGAGAAGGCACCATCAGATGGAGTTACAGATGATAGAATCTCTTTTTTTATTTTGTATTTTGTGATATTGGGGATTGAACCCAGCACCTTTGTATTGAGCTGCATCCCAGTACCTTTTGTTTTTGAGATGGGGTTTCACTGAGTTACCCAGGCTGGGTTTGAATGTGTGATACTTTTGCCTTAGCCTCCTAGAGTGCTGGAATTACAGGCCATCACACCTGGCCAGATGATAGTGCTTTAACATGTGAACCACTAAAGAACAGAGAGGCCCAAGGAACATTTATGTTGTCATTATTTTCTTTCCCTTGAGTAACTCAAACTTGTTGCTCATAAAGTTTCTGATTAAACAGAAAGTTACCCTTTCTTTTCCCAGGAAAAGTACTATAGAGGTCGAGCATCCCTGATTCAAAATCTAAAACTTTTTGAGTGCCTACATGACACTTTAAAAAGGTTTTGATTTCTGAAGCCATTTGAATTTTCAGGTTACATATGCTCAACTGGGAAAAATCTGTGTAAATATTCCAAAGTTGTAAAAACTCAGAAATCTGAAACACTTCTGGTTCCAAGCGTTTCAGGTGAGGGTTGGTCCAGGGGTGTAGCTTAGTGGTGGAGCATGTACTTCACATTCAGAAGCCTCAGAGTTCAATCCCCAGCACCAGAAAAAAACTTCAGTTAACGGTCACTCGACCTGTACAAGATATTGACATCCAAATTAGGTATTAAAATTTATTCTAGAAGTTACAGTGGTGTAATTGGTTAGCGTGTAGTGCTTACATAAAATTTTTTATACAAGTTTGAATACTTAGTTCTTAAAACTAAGTATAACATTCACTAAAATGTTAACTTGTCAAAAAAACCTATTTCAGAATTTTATGTTTATTTTAAAGACACCAAAAAGATTACCAAATATAGGACTAACAGATTTATAATTAGGCTAGTAGGCAGACTATCAGTTGCTCCCTTTTTCACATAGTAGTGGTTTTACTTGTCCAAGGTAAATAAAGTTAAAGTTGTTCCAGCATAGTGACTTAATCCTATAGATTAATAAACTAGAGGAAAAGCATATTGCTCTTGTTTTTGCAGTCGTGGCAATTGAACCCATGACTTGATTTATACTAGGCAAGTGTTCTACCTCTGAGCCATACTCCCAGCCCAACATGTTGTTTATTAAAGGGAGTTCCACCTTTATAGAGCTGAAATATCTTTCCATCTGATGTCCTGCTCCTGTTAAATGGACATTAGATAAAGTAGTTTATATCAAACCTAATTTGTATCAAAAGTTATTTGTTTAAGTGACACCTTTGTTTAGTGACATGTAAAATTATAGAAACATAATTTTAGAAATACAGTACAAATTATATCACCTCTTTTAGCTGAAATTGAAAGTTGTTTAGCTTCTATTTAGTTACAGAGCTTGGACTTGGGGGCATATGAAGGAACATTTTTGGTGATTTTAATCTGGAATTCACACAAGTAGCCTTTGTCTACTCTAGTGGGTAATGTGCCAGCGGGGGTTGTTTCTCTGAAGCCTCTTACCCACTTTCTTCTGTCTACTCCAGCCAGTAAAGTCCTTGATACTTAGCACCAATTAGCAGATAAAGAATTTTATTTCTTAAATCTCAGTGAAGAGTCATCAATAATGGTAGCCTTTATTCGTTCCTCTTATTCATTAGAAAATGAAGTCTTTAAAAAGAAAACCTAAACATGCTGAAGGACTTCTGAATTTGACAGTGGGGTATCAGCCTTTATTTTCAACATTAACATTTCTTAGCATTATAAAATACTAAAAATGCCTTATCAGCTGTTTTCATCAAGACAATTCTAGTCTTTAAAAAACAAAAACAAAAAAAAAAACTGAAGGGAATTTCCATACTTTAGTTATTTTAGTTGGCTCCTTCTCTATTATCTTGTACTGTATGTACATTTTTTAATTGTGGATTTTTAACAGGCTTTGGATCTCCCTTTGCAATCCCCCCCCCATTTACATCAAGTGGGCCTTTTGCTTACTTGACATACAAGCAGATGTAGTAATAATCAAAACTTGCCATTGGTGGCCTAGGTTCCAGTGGATGTTTGTGATGTAATTGCTACTGTTAATTTCTGGTTTAGTGTTCATTTTTAAGGCAAAATACTGACACAGTTTCTTTTTTTTTTTTTTTTTTTTTTTTTTTTTTTTTTTTTTTTTTCTTTTTTGCAGTGCTGGGGATTGAACTCAGGGCCTTGTGCTTGCTAGGAAGCACTCTACCACTGAGCTAAATCCCCAACCCCACAAAGTTCTTTTACAATAATTCTGTCTTCCTTTTGAAGATGTCTCTTATGTATGTATAGCATTTAAAAACATCTCAGTATATAACCTTATAGATAGAATCAACAATTTGTTTCCTCCAAAATTTTGAAGGGAATTTTCATTTGGAAAATTCTAATCCTGGTCTAGAATAAAACTAATCCTGGTCTAGAATATATATCAGTGTTATTAATCTGTCAGTGGTATACTATGAGCTAATTGTATTGTTCTGGGATATGTTATACAGTATTAATATTACATGGAAATTTTTTATACCTAGGTGATTTGTGCTATGATCTTCCCTTTAGGGTATGATTTTTTTTCTATCTAATGTAGCTCATTAATATGGAGAGGCTTTTAAAAGTGATAGAAGAGCACTTATGTTGTTAGATGATGTATTTAATTTGTATAAAACTGCTTTTGATCCTGCATATCACTATATTCAAGCAAATTTCATCTTTTAAATATATTGCTTATTTTTGTAGCATAGAAATAAGGGGATTGAAGGACATCACAAATTATTAGGTGCCATCATTTTAAGTTCATTTTCTGGCTGACACTTTTAAAGAGCCCCTAAGGATTGATTGGTGACACCACCTTATAATAAGCTGCAAACAAAATATATTTAGTATATAACTCAGGCTTATTTTAAAACTAATTGGAAATTTTTTGTACATTTTTTATGTGAAAATTTAGATAAGAACGTGGCATGAGTTTTTATATTTTCTCAGCTGTAATTCATTTTGCTTTGATACATTTTTTTTCCTAAGCTTTACTGAGGTTTTATAAGTTACTTGAGTTTTTACTAGAATTTTATTTTAAATCAAAATTAGCAATGTAGTTCTTTTCCCCAGACCAGTTTAGAAAGAGCAGATTTGAAAAACCTGACATTGGATCAGCTTGTGACTCATCTGTTGTTTTGTTCTTTTGAGACAGTCTCACTGTGTAGCCCAGGCTGGCCTTGAACTCCCAATCCTCCTGCCTCAGCCTCCCAAGTACTGGGATTACAGGTGTATGCCACTATGCCCAGCTTATTTATTTTTTGAGATAGGTTCTCTGTAGGTAACCCAGGCTGACCTTAAACTCACCATCCTTCTGCCTCAGCCTCTCAACTGCTGGGATTATAGGTGTGCACCACTATACCCAAGCTTTATCTATTAGTACTTTTTAAAAATTTTATTTTTGGGGGGCTGGAGGTTCAGTCGTAGAGCACTTAGCATGCATGAGGCCCTGGATTCAATATCCAGCACTGAAAAAAAAAAAATTTAAGAGATGCTTATTCATCAGTTAAGAGTTTTTAAACAATTAATTTTATTGAGGTATGATTTCCATATCATAAAATTCACTAACAAGTGTGCAGTTCAGTGATTTTTTAGTAATCTGCAACCACTACCACAGTCCTGTTTTAGAACATTTCCATCACTAAAAAGATCCCTTTTGGCTATTTGCAGTGAGTCCCTATCCCCACACCCATTCTCCAATGAGATCTTTGATACAATTTTACCTTAATTGTTAAGCACTTATATGATTTTTTTTTGGTGCTGGGGATCGAACTCAGGGCCTTGTGCTTGCGAGGCATTAAGCACTTACATGCTTAAGTGTCTAGATTCATCTTCTTACATGTGGATATTGAATTGCCTTAGTACCTTTGTTGAAAGTCAGTAGACCATGAATATGTTGACTTAGCTCTACCCTCTCTAAAAAAATACCCTCTCTAATGATCTGTACGTCTATCCTTATACTAGAGTCACACTGGCTTGATTAGTTTACTACAGCATTATATCGAATGATAGTGGTGGTATTTTTGTGGGAATGGAAGCTAGGGCTTTATACTAAGCTATATCCCCACCCCTTTTTATTTTTTATTTTGAGAGAAAGTCTTGCTGAGTTGCCTAGGCTGGTCTTGAAGTTGTGAGTCTTCTGCCTCAGCCTCTTGTGTATACCCTCTTGAGTATACAGGCATGTACCACCTCGTGGCAAGTTTTGTTTTATTTTCAGTTCTGTGACGTTTAAACTGCCAAGTATACAAATTGAATCTATGGAGCATATTTTGCCTGGATGCTGCAGAATAAACAGAAGTCTCTTGTAGTGTTTGATGGATAGAGTTAAAAATGGTCACTGACCCTGGCCCAGGTGGGTGGGAATAGCACAGGGAGGGACAGAGATGGGAGGACTCCATCAGAATGGACTGCCAGGGATGCCCTCAGGGAAACAGCCAACCAATCTCTTGGAGTATAGCCCTCTTTGGGTAAAGACCCAAACACCACATTCTGGGGCTGAATATTGCAAATTTAACAGCATCTTATGCAATGTACCTGACACATGGAAACTCTTCTTACCCTGCCTTCTGGGCATCCCACCCCCAACATGGACACAAGGGTTTTGAATTCTAAAAATAGAAAAAAAATACCAAAACAAAAAACCCACCAACACCCAAATGGCTAATGAAATGATCTCTGTATCTTTCTGTTTCTGTCCTCTCCCAGCTTCCCCCAAACAATTTCTCTGGCAAGATGAAGAGGTGACCCCAGTTGGCCTCCTAGATGTGAAGGGTTGCTGCAGTGGTACCAGGGCACAGGGTGGGCAAGACACTGCAGAGGTCTTGGCAGGACAGCTTGTTCCCTCATAGCTCCTTCTGTAGGCCATGCCTTCTTACTCAGACAGAATGACTGAATCTGTACTTTCTGGACAAAGTTGCATCATCTTTTGCTTTCCTGTCTTTCTTCCTGGTGCCTCCTGACATTTTTTCTGGATAATCACCATCCCTGCAAGGTTGGTCTTGGCCTTTCCTCCTGCTAAGTGCAATTTCATGTAATGCTCTTTCACTTTCTTTTCTCAATGTATTTTTGTTCTCACCTTGGAAACTCCTATATCCTGTCCAGATCCCGTTGTATGACCTTTCTGGTTGTCTGTACCACCTAGTTGGTGTGTTCAGTGTTGATGAGCCCTTTACACCTTCGCACTTTTGTTGGCAGTCCATCTCCATTCTTTTGTCTGAGGCTAGAGTTGTCTTCATTTTGGGTCACCTGCAGCCCCATCTGTACTTTCTTCTCCTTATTCCTTTTCTTGCTTGATTTTAACTGCTTTTCAACCTGGAGCTGTGCATTGGTCTCCTTGCTTCTGTGCTGCCCAGCCTTTGTGACCTTTCTCCTTTCTTTGGCTCTACAGAGACTGTTTCAGCAAAAGCACTTTGAACTTTATATTTAGCTTGAAAATAGGAAGTGAAAGTCCTCCAACTTTGTTGTTTTTTAAAATTGCTTTGGTTGTACAAAGTCCTTTATATTTCCACAAAGATCTTAGGATCAGCTCATCAATTTCTGCAAAAAAGTAAATAAATATTCTTGAGTTTTCATAAGGACTGCACTGAATAAATCAATTTGAAGAGAATAATCATCTTAATGATATTGAGTCATCTGATCCATTAAATGAAATGTCATTTTATTTAGAGCTTTTAAAATTTCTTTCAAAGGGCCTGAGGGTGTAGCTCATGTGCTTAGTGTGCACAATACCCTGGGTTCAGTCCCCAGCACACACCAGTTTCTCTGAGCAGTTTTCAGGGTGCAATTCTCGTACTGTTTTTGTTATGTTGGTAGACATTTTACTCTTTCTCATACTATTGTGAATGTTTCCTTATTTTTGGATCGTTGTTTTAGTATAGTATATAGAAATACAGTTGGTTTTGATATGTTGATTTTCTGTACTTGTTCATTAGTTATAGGTTTTTGGTTAGGATTGTCTACATACAGATCATGTCATCTACAAACAAATATAAAATACATTTCAATCAGATATGCTTTTATTTTTTTCCTAGTTGCATAGTGGAGAACTCTAATACAATGCTGATTAGAAGGCAGACATCTGTGCCTTGCTGTCAGAAGGAAAGCATTTGTTCTTTCCCTGTTTAATGTTAGCTATACAATTTTTGTATGCCCATTTTCAAGTTGAGGAATTTCCCTCTATTGCTAGGTTGCTTAGTCCATTTTATATTGCTATAACAAAATACTGGAGGCTAGGTACTTCCTAAAGAAAAGAATATTTAGCTCACAGTTCTAGAATTGAAGAACTTGGCACTGGAATCTGCTTAGCCCTAATGAGGCCTTATACCTGATGCCATCATAGTGACAGGAAGACATGCAAAAGTGATGAGCATCACATATGGAACAGAGATTAGGAGTTTCCAGGCTCCCTTTTAATAACAACTTTTTAAGGGAACTAATTTAGTTCCACAAAATCTGTGTTAATCCCCTCTGAGGGTGTTGCCCCCCTGACCTAATTATTTTCCTTTAGGCCTCACCTCTTAAAGGAACACCACCATACTGGGGACCAAGCCTCCAGCACGTGAACCACTGGAGAATAAACCATAGCATCTGCTGAATATCAGTGATGAGTGGGTGTTGAATTTTGTCAGATGTTCTTTTCTGCATCTTTTGAGAGGATCATGAAGTTTTTCTCATTTTTTTTTTTTGTTCATATGATTTTTTCTATTAGTTGATTTTTTGGGGTGTTAAACCAACCTTGCATTTCTGGTATAAACCCCATTTAGTCCTACTTATGATTCATTTTATATAAATATTGCTGAGTTTAGTTTGTTGCTATTTTGATGGGGGATATTTGTATCTATATTCATGAATAACACTGATTTGTAGTTTTTGCATTAGATCCATGGTATCAAGGTAATTCTGGCCTCAGAATATGTTAGCAAAAGTTTCCTTCTCCCTCTTTTTTTATTTATTTATTTTTTGAAGACAGTCTTACTAAGTTGCTAAATTGCCCAGGTTGAACTGGAACTTGGAATCTTCCTGTTTCACCTTCCTTGAGTGCTGGAATTACAGGCGTGCACCACCATGCCTAGCCTCTAGTTTTTTTTTGTTTTTTTGTGGGGGGTAGTGCTGAGGATCAAACTCAGGGCCCTGCACTTGCTAGGTAGGCACTCTACCACTTGAGCTAAATCCCCTGCCCCCTCTAGTAATTCTTTTTTTTTTTTTTTTTTTTTTGGTGCCAGGGATCAAACTCAGGGCCTTGCGCTTACTAGGCAAGCACTCTAACCACTGGGCTAAATCCCCCGCCTTTCTGGGTGACTTGTATAATAAACTGCTGATAGTTATTAAGACAAAAAAAGGAGGGGGGGCTGGGGATTTAGCTCAGTGATTAGAGTGCTTGCCTTGCAAGCACAAGGCCCTGAGTTCGATCCCCAGCACCACAAAAAAAAAAAAAAAAGAAGACAGGAAAGACTGAAGAAATGGACAGGGTGACAAATTATATATACAGTCGTATATTTACTTGATTTTCTGTGTAGGTTTATATTTCCATCACTTTGTTTTACTCTTGATTTCAGTATTCTTAATAGATCATAATTTCATGCCCTCCATCTCTTGGTCCCCTTCTCATTTGGAAAATACCTAATACAGTTATTTTAACTGCAATTAAAAAAAAACTAAGATGCATGTGGCAACATACCAGTCAGGAAGTTTTTTGAGATAAATAGCTCTTATTTCAGAAATTACAGGAAGTTTGATCAAAATATATATTTAATATTTAAATTTTTTAATACATTATAGTAAAAGACATTGACATTAATTCCCCTCACAGTACTTCCTCTCTCTTCAAATATACTTATCCAGTCGTTCTTCTGACTTTCTGAAAGCAGTTCTAGAGGTCCTCTTTCGTGAATGCCCTTAGTTGTATAGTCATGGCTGCCTCAGTGTTCTGAATTGATTAAAAATGTTTTCCATTCATGGTCATTTTGATTTTGAGGAAGAACCAGAAGTGGCACAGTGTTGGATTTGGTGAATAAAGTGGATGGGGATGAATGTAACATTTTTAGGGTTCAGCCTTTTGGTTGGATGGCGCTCAGCAGCACCATTCACCATATTTTTTATTACATTCCGTGAAGGCACCCCCACAAGGCTTCCAGAACTGCCCCAAAAAGTGGCAAGAACAATGTGATAAGTGTATTCAAAACTTGGGCGGGGGGGGTATGGTTTGAGGGGAGAATTAATATTAATGGCAGTGTGTCTTTTACTGTAATAAATTTGTTTTAATTTGAACATTCATAGTATATTTTGATTGCACCGTGTATACATGTCTTTGCAAAAGGAGTATACCTGTAATTTTATTTGGCAAAGATAATAGTCTTGTTTGAGTTCTGAGAAATCCTTTCACATTATAACTTTTGCGTTTGCAATTTTCTTTTAAGAATATTTGCCTTTTAACTCAGCATGTATATTGAGATTACAAATGACCATGGAATTATGTTGGGTAAGGGAAATTTTACTCTGCTCTGTATCTTTAGCGGAAGATCCATCCAAAAGTTACGTGAAGTTAAGAGATTTTGTGCTTGTGAAGCTTTGTCAAGATTTGTCTTGTTTTTCCCGGGAAAAACTAATGCAAGGATTCAGTGAAGAAATGGCAATAGAAGCACAGCAGAAATTCAAAATAAATAAGGTATTTTTACTGTGTAGAAATTTATTTATGTATGTATTTTGAGGGTCTCACTATGTAATTCAGGCTGGCCTTGAACTCACTATGTAGCCTGGGCTGACCTTGAATTTGTGGTGCTCCTCCTGCTTCAGTCTCCTGAATGATGGAATTACAGGCATGTACCACCACACCTGACTAATTTTCAAGGCTTTTTTAAAAAGTACATAGCAAAAACAAAACACATAGCAGTACATGTATGAAAAGTAGCAGTGGTTAAGAGTACAGGCTCCCAAGCCAGATGGCCTGAGTTCAAACCTAGATCTACTCCTTAGTCTATGGTGTAGGACAATTTTGTTTACTACTTTGTTCCTTGATTTTCCTTATTAATAGAATAGGGAGATAATAAATGTTATGGCTGTGTTAACTCTAATAAGCAAAACAAATATGGGTAATACGATAGTATCCAAGTTTTGCTTTTTGAAAAATGTTTAAACTGTTAATTCTTCATGAAGACAATATGGTGGGGAGAGTGGCTGAAGTAAACCATGTGAGTTTCGTTTTATATATGTCTACATATTTGTTTAAAGTCTAAAGTAGTATAAATACCTTAAGATAGATATAGAACAGATAGTACTGGAGTTTGGAGAAGGGAGTTTATAACATTTATGTAAATAAGGGAATTAGGCTATTTTGTGGAAAGGATGGCATCCGAACTAAACCTGGAAGAATGGGTAGGATTCAGATTATGAAAATATGTCCACTAACAAGGACTAACCATTGGATACTGTGGACCATCCCTCCCTTGTCTTCTGAATCTGTAGTTCCTGGCTTTCCACTTACCAGTCTAATCATCTTTCTTAGAATACTTTCACTAGCTTCTCTTTTATGTGCTCCTTAAATTTAACTCTTCACAGAGTTCCTCTGTTGTTTGTTTTAAAAAATCAGTATATTTGCAATACATTCATTGTGGGGAGTTGGCACATGTACTGTACCTATCACATCTTGATCTATTTTACTTCCCCTTCTCCTTTCCTTCCTCAGAGTTTGAACTTCTAACTATGTAGCCAAAAACGGTTACTCGTCTCCTTCAACAACTCAGTTTAAAATAAAATGTTCCAAGCTTGGCATGGTGGCACACACCTGTCACTCCAGCACTCAGGAAGCTGAGGCAGGAGGATCACTAGCCTGGCTTACATAGTTCAAGTGCAACCTAAAATAGATAGCAAGACCTGTCTCAAAAAACAAAACTAAAATGTTCCATCCTGCATTAAAACATTTTTCTGGCTTTGATTATATATTTTAAAGAGTATCACTATGTAGTCCAGGCCGGCCTTGAATGCACCATGTAGCTCAGGTGGCCTCAAACTCACAGTGATCCTCCTGCCTCTGCCTCCCAAGCGCTGGGATTATGGGCGTGCACTACCATGCCAGGCTAAACTATATTAAGAGGATTTATTCAGTAGTTCTGCTTGTAAAATAAAGGTTATATGAACCCATTATTTTTTAAATCATACTTTTAAAAAAAAGGAATTCCAGCTCCCAAGTAAAACACACAGAGCCCATCGTAATCTGGACAGTGCCCATCTTGCTAGCTTCAGCTTCCAACCATTTTCCTACATGCTTTGGCTTTACTGGACCTCTTGCCATTTCCTACCTATACCACATCTTTCTTCTGTGTCCCTTTACATATATTATTCCTTTATGGGGAATATCTCTCTCTCCTGTTTGCCCGACCAGTTAACAACTCCTTTTTCAGACTCAACTCGGGTGTTCTTTCAAGGAAGTTCAAATATCATCTTCTCAGTCTTACCCCACAGCCCACCTCCCTACCTGACAAGATACATGAAATAACACAAACAGAAAAATGGTACTACTCCTTTGGGTATAGAGATAACAAAATTTAGCTGGGTGCAGTGGTACACACCTATAATCCCAGCATTTGAGAGGCTGAGGCAGGAGGATTCTCATGAGTTAGAGGCCAGCCTGGGCTACACAGTGAGTTCAAGACCAACCTGAACTACATACCAAGATCCTGCACCCTCCCTCAAAAAAGAGAGAGAGATACCAAAACTTCGTGATTTCTCCTGATATTTCTAAACCATTTTTTTCTTTCTTCAGCCTGCCCTTTAACTGTCACTGTACGATAGGGTCTGGCCTCTCCCCTCTTTTATCACTGTGTATAATAAGATATCCTCAGGTGATTTTACCCAACCTTATGTTTTAACTCTTATCCTAATACTACTAATTGCTTAAACCCTTACCGTAAGACCAGACCACATGTTCTGCTGCCTTGAGGCTCTCCTCTGGGCTATGAAAAGGTAGTCACTTCACACCCTCCTATTTCTCACCCATCTCTAGAGTCCTCTTCCCTTAGCATTCTTTTTTTTTTTCCCCCAGACTGTGATAATGTTTGCATTTTATTCTTTTTTTTTTAGATGGTACATTTTAGATATACATAATGATAACAGTCATTCATTATAGGGAATTTTTACCTGTATGTGAAATATCTTGCTTCTTTTTTTCTCATTTCCCCTCCTCTTCCTTCAACCCCTCTTCCCCTCCTTATTTGCAAAACTTTTCTTTCCATTTTTTCCCTTCTATTCTTTTTCTTGTTCCACCCCTCACCCCTGCCATTTCCCTTCCCATTCTTTTTTTTGGGGGGGTGCTGGGAATGGAACTCAGGGCTCTGCCACTGAGCTAAATTTCCATCCCCTCCCTTCCCATTCTTATTGGGCTGTCCCAGCTCATGTCCTCATCATTTTTTTTTTTTACCTGATTTAAAAATTTAGCTTCTGATTGGCCTCTCTGCCCTTATTTTTTCTATGCAGCTAAAAAACAATGGTTTAATTAAAATTCAAAACTGCACATTAAAAAAAAAACTGTGTACATCATTAAACTTACACTTAAAACCTGGTCACCTGTAAGTTGAAGTTCCGCTCTTTTACCCTATACGTCTGTCTTTGTCCTTACTGTACTCCTCCTTACCTCTTATGTTGTACACAGATACACAGTACTCCCCACTGTTCCGAGAATGACACTCTCCCACCTTTAAGGCTTATCCCAGCCTGGAAGTGTGACTCAGTAATAAAGCACTTGCAAGAAAGATTCAGCTCAGATTTTTTTTTTTTATTCCTTCAGGAATACTCTTCTAACATTGCCCACAATCCCAGACTATGCTACTATAGTAGTCTATGTATATTTATGTTGTTTTTATCATTTCTAGCATTAAATCATTTGTGTTACCTGCTAGACTGCTAGCTCCTCGAAGGTAGAGAGAGACTTGTATTGCTTTTCTTCTGGTATCTAGCACAGTTCCTTGCCTATGGCAGATAGGAAATATATCCTGTCACTGGTTTTTAATTTGACAATATTCACAGTTGTTTTGTTGTGTTTTTTAAGCAACACGCTAGACGAGTTTATGAAATTCTTCGACTGCTGGTGACTGACATGAGTGATGCTGAGCAATACAGAAGCTACAGGCTGGATATTAAAAGAAGACTGGTCAGCCCTTACAAGGTAGGCCTTTCAAGACAGGCATTACAATCTTGTCCCTGTTGAAAACAAAAGAAAGGCTAGCCAGTGCCGGTGTGTGGGCAAGTCCACATCAGTTTGCTTAAGTAACTTTTACAAAGTATACCCATTGTAGAAATTTTGAACTATAAATGTTTTTCATTCACTTAAAAGTAAATCTCAAGGATAGTCTATTTTCCTTTCATCTGTATGCATATTTTAAAAATCTGAGGGGTTGGGGATTTAGCTCAGTGGTTAGAGTGCTTGCCTAGCAAGTGCAAGGCTCTGAGTTCGGTCCCTAGCACCTAAATAAATAAATAAATAAATAAAAATCTGAATGCCCGCGCTCTTCCCTAACAAATTATGTTTTTTCCAAATTTCTTACTCCATTTGTCATGTTTTCTTTTTTACTTTGGCTCTTTCTAAAAATAGCCTTCACTGCTGTTTATAATGCCTATAGTGTACTGTACTGTAGCTAAAATCTCAAATTAATATTATTTACTTCTTTTTCTGTTTTTTTGTTTGCTTTTGAGACAGAGTCTCACTACATACCCCAGGCTGGCCTCAGACTTGCAGCATTCCTCCTGCCTCAGCATCCCAAGTGCTGGGATTACAGGCATGCACCACCATGCCCAACCTCTTTTTCTGTTTTTAAATATTGTTCCTTCTTGGCCTTTTTTCCCTGCTACTTGATCATCTCTTGTATTTTCCTTCTAATGCAGTGATATTCGTAGATCAGATCTGGCCTTATCATTTGCCACTTATTAGTGTGGGTAAAGCTAAATGTTAATATAAGTAAAGTGATATTCTGTCTTTAATTATTTTGTCTGCATTAACTGAATATTAGCAACAGTTTTTTATTTTATTTTAGTGGTACATTTTAGATATACGTAATGATAACATTCATCAAAGGGAATTTGTACCTGTACATGATATTTCTGGTTGCTTCTTTTTTTTCCCCATTCCCCTCCCCTTCCTTCAATACCTCCTCTCCACCTTATTTACAAAAGCTTTGTTTCCATTTTTTTTTTCTGCTTTTTCAAATGGGAAGGGGAATAGGGTGGGGTGGGGGATGAAGGGTCAACAGTTTTTTTTTTTTTTTTAAACCAAGAACATGTATTGGTACATTTTACATACAGTGGTCACATTCATCACATTTATTTTGTACCTATACATGATGCATCTTGCTTCTCCCCCCTCTTCCCCACCCCTCCCCTCTGTTCCCTCTCTCCCTATTTACAGCAAGTTTGTTCATCATTTTCCATATTTTCCCTTTCCCTTTTCTTTCCTTTGTTGCCTTTCTGCTTTTCCCCTTCTTTCTTTCTAGTACTCCTCTCCTTTGTATATTATCTTCCTTTTATATAATATCTATTACACTTCGTTGTCCTTATTTACAGTTATGGTTTCTCATATCAGAGAAACAATT